>VUYV01000107.1:1932982-2208142 GCA_008711295.1 Anarhynchus alexandrinus
TTTTTTTTTTTTTTTTGAAAAAAGAAGTAATAAATATGATGAGGCGACACAGTGTAGAATTTCTGATGGTTAGCAGAAGTACAGAACACCTTTAATATTTCTGCAGTTATCACATGAAATACTGGCTGAGCCAATCTCAGTTTCCCACCGGGAGGCTTAAAATTCTGAAGTTTCTGAAACATTCTTACACACTGTAGTTAAGCGGTGATCTGTTTAATACATAAGATGTTATATATGAGCTTTGTTACCCTCCCAGCATTTCGCTGCAGCCTAGCAAGCCAAACAAAGCTGCAAGCAATATTGTTTAAAACTTTAACACATCCTTTAACAACGCACGACAACAAAGCAGTAGTTGGAACAACAAAGTGAAAGCTCTACCTTTGGAAATGTGTTTTACAAATGATGTTGTTCCTCTGGAAACTCCACTGACAAACGCTCCTGGGCCTCTGGTCAGCCCTTCATAGGGGAGCCTAAAGAAATCAGCTATGCCGTTCCCTATGCTTCTCACCAGACTAGCCGGGCTTCCGAGAATTTCCAACGATCCAACAACCCAGCCTGCGTGGAGAAACAAGACACATGTTAGGGCTGCAAAAACTGCAGAAGCAGCAGTTGTGAAAAGGTTATTCCTTAATTCTCTTTTTCACACTAGAATTCATCGCATTATGAACTTCCCTTGAGCAAAACACGGGAAATAACTCATCCAGTATGAATTCAGAAATGGCAATCTTTCATACTTCGTAAATCAAAGAAATCCTTTTGGCAAACTCACAAATAGCTTTAGAATGACTTCCTTCCAGGAGCTTCCCGTATTTCTGCTAAAAGTGTCCTAGAGAGGCGGATGCTAGAGCCTCACAGCTACAGCGGAACGGGGCTGCAAGTTCAGATCGCTGGGTCGGTTTTAGACGCTATAAGGCAGCGTTGTGATTTCACATCCCTATGTGATAGAATTGTGACAGGGAGTTTACACTGATACAATGTACTGCTTTACCGGAGTGTGGAGGTCAATTGCTTGATGGAGTGTTAGGAAAGGGGATGCAGATTTTTGACAAGTGCTTAAGAAGTTATTTTAAATCCACCCCAACCCTTCTAAGCTGATCATTTTCTTTTAGAGTGCAGTGAAAGCCAGACAAATGTCTTTTGCTCAGTACAGTTGTGTAAACAGCAATGACATCTACATGCTGATTAGGTTACTCATAGGGGAGTATTCCTTATGCATATCCCAGGAGAGGTATCTGCGGATCTGGTTTCCTATATAAACGCAGGGTTGCCAGCAGCTTGCTGGATGGCTGAGTGCGCAGCAATCTGTTGCTGGAAAGCTGTTTGCAGGTCTTGTCTTTCTCAGGCTGGTTGGCAGCAGATTTATTAGGGAAATAGTGCTGCATAACTTTTTTTTCAGCAGCCCAGAGAGAGCTATTCAGAAATGGCAATAAACGTTAAACGGGAACTGCCTGGTCTTTGAGCCCCAGTACCATGAATTTTAACTGGCACTGTCAGAGCGACACAAGGCACGACAGGGCCGGGAGACCGAAAGATGGACAGATTGGCCTCCTGCTCTCCCACCAAGGGCCCTTGATCTGCGCTGCCCTCCTCATTCCCATCTCGTCACCGCGAACTCCTGCTATCCAGATGCTTTTCTTGTTTTCTAGTAACCCCTCCCAGTCACTCCTGTGGAAGGCTGAATCATGAAACTGAACAGAAGAGAAAATGTTACTCATATGAAATGAATTAATCTCATACTATCATTCTAAGCTCCCGGAAAATCTATTATTCTTGTTGAATCTGTCCCACATTTCAGCCCTGGCAGGTTGAGAACTCCAGTATACGTAGTATAAAAAGCGGGAACCGCAGTGGACATAAGGGAGAGGGTGGGATGGACTATGAAAACAAAAAACAAGTACTACTGGCAATGAGACAAGCAGAGCGGCAACGAGTACTGTGGCCCCGCGGCGCCTGCCCTGGAGAGGAGCGTCCCCCTGGCAGTCCTTCCCTGCCGAGGACCAGGGGAAGCCAGCACTCCAGGCTGGGCCTGCGACTCCCTCGCTGTAGTATTTTTAACAAATTATCCTTGCCACTGTGTGAAGTGATGAAAAGCTGGAGGGGCGGGGAGGCATGTACAGATGGAAGAGATGCTCCTTCTGCTTTTTCTGATCAATAATGTTGCAATAATCCCTTACAACCAGCCCTTTATTTTTTTCTTTTCCTAAATGTTCTTGGCATTCCTTGTCCTGAGGTGGTGATGTGACGGAAAGGGGCTGCATGACACCGTGGGTTAGTGCCTTGCTGCCCTGCAACACCCCTGGCGGGCACTGCCAGGCCAGGCCGGGACACGGGAGACTCCAACTCCACTCACCTGTTTGGCCAGCCAGCGTGTTCAGGAATGAAAAACGGAGTAAAACCAGGAATGAAACTGGTTAAACACAAAGCTGAGGGGTTGCCTGGTATCCTGGGGATGGGCTGTTGCAGGCTGGCCCTGGCCTGTGGGCTGTCAGTTTTGGGAAGCTCTGGAAGGAGCGTGCTCACCATTGGAGAGCGCACGGGAGGAACGTGCAACCTGCAGCAAGGGGGATTCTCCTTGGCCAATGCTCCGAGCAAAACTAATGGCTCCTCACTGCCGGCATGGACCACCCAACCCAAGGAGGAAGGCGTGGGAGTAAGTCAGGAATAGGAAAATGATGAATCAGGAATAATCCCTCAATTGACAAACTCTGTGCTGCATTTTACTTTGCAGAAATATAATATTATGTCAGTTTACCATTTCCCAAAGTATGCTTAGTAATTATATCCACTAATACGAAATAATTACGACTATATTAGCAGAGAGTCACTGCATTTTCTTTATAGACAACTATAGGGTTAGATCTGGCTGATACCAGTAATATCTTTAAATAGAATTTTATTAACTTTTAAATAGAAGACAACTTAATTAGCAAAGGATGGGAGATTTCCATTGCAAGTTTTGCTAATTTGAGACAAGCAATGCTAATCAGCGTATTTGAGCAGAGGTCTCCAGCCCTATTCATTGCTTATGAGCCATGGATTCTGGCCGCTCCTTTGCAACATATGGGGCAGCCTGACACACTGCCTTTAGCAGGCTTTGGGGCAAATCCTGCCCCCTCCCACAGGGCAGCAATGGTCTTGCACACAGCTAAGGGCAAAATGAGACTATATCCCACTTGAAGGATAAAGCATAGCTGCGTGGGAATGGTCTTTGTGCAGATGCTACAACGATTTATGCATGGGGCAGTGGTGAGCAGAAAGGGGGTCAACCAACCCCTCCTTTTGCAGATTAATGTGGATAAAATGCAACAGAGTGAGGTCCTCTTCCATAAGAGACCAATCCAAGAAGCATAACTCATGTAATGGTGAGGAAAGGACTCAGAGTTTGCAGATCATATAAAGCTTTTTGCTTGATTTTTTCCTGCTTTTCAACTTTGTTGACACAGTCAGCCTTTTGACAAGTGTCACAAGCTCTTCAAAATAAAGC
The DNA here is from genome assembly GCA_008711295.1 of Anarhynchus alexandrinus. NCBI lineage: Eukaryota > Metazoa > Chordata > Aves > Charadriiformes > Charadriidae > Anarhynchus > Anarhynchus alexandrinus. The sequence continues at coordinate 1,936,467 of VUYV01000107.1, forward strand.
ATCTTCTTTGCCCAAGCAAACATTAATCAACACAATTCACCATTTTAATCATGGCAACCCCTTTCAGAAGATACATTTTCATTTCAGTGCTTTGAGTGGGATTTAAGTAGTAACTAAATATATGCGTAAGTATTTGCCTGAAGAGAACTTCCACTGAAGCAAACCTTATTTCTCAATATTTAAACCTGCTTGATTTCAGCTCCATTATAAGCCCAAGAAGAGGAAGGAGTAGCCTGCGCACTGCTGCACACTGCAAGGGTAGTGAAGGCAGAAAGACCAAGACCAGGCTCAGGAATCCCTCACTAGCATATGTGCCTCACCTGGGATGTTGCAGATGAAAAGCCAGCATAACCCCAATTTCCTGCTGCAGTCTATCACCACTTGTATCACCACCCCTAGCCAGTTGTGGGGAGAAACATTCACACTGTGGACCATATTTGGCCACAGTTTCACTCTTAATTAGCATGAAACTAGACCTCCCCTTTTGTACTATGGGATTTGACTGTAAAACAAATCCAAACAAGCAGTAAAAAGAAAAACCTGCAGATTTTGCAATCAAAATAATGCAAGAAAATAATGAATTGGTGCACAATGTTATGGTGCAGGATTGTGTACACAGTTGCCATAATCAGTTATGCAAATCAGGTATGCACACAGTGAAAGACCAGATCAGCATCTCTATTTATAAATACCTGAAATGCATGTGTACAATTTTGGAAACTGCATAGAAATCAGGTCGCAGCTATGCTTGCAGCACAAATGGAAGCATCAGGATTTCAGAAAATCTGACCATTAGTACTGCAGGAAAATAAATCCCATGTTTCAATGTGGAGTATATTACTTGTGTGTGATCATGGAGGAGCTTCCTGCTGTCTCAGGTACAAATTCCATTCCACACTACAACACGGCAGAGACCAAATTTCATTACTTCTAAATTAATATTTATGGGAAAGAGAATGTACCTGCTAACCTAATAGACTAATTGCTCACTATTGATCCTATATGGAAAAAAGTTACTAACAGCAAACTTCATAGTTCTTGGATCAAAGGACAACAAACATCTGTGTGCCAGTTTAGCATGAAGGCTGCATGAAGAAAGACAGATTCCTAATCATAAACTGCAGCCAAAAGGAGTTTTAACAACAAAACAACATTCAGGGCTATAATTTACTTCTGAATGCAGAGCAACATGCTGAATAATTTGATTAAATGTAGTTTTGGGGAGTTTATGTGAGGAATGTGGGTTGATTCTGACTAGTGCTATAATATAAAATGACAAAACCTAAGCCAGCTAGAATACATTTTTTATGTTGCGTTCAGAGTTTTGTAAAGCCTTCAGGCGGCTGGCTAATGTTTAGCACAACTTTACAAATCTTCACTGGTGTCTGCTCAGCCATTTTATTTCCCTTCTGTCGTATGGCAGGACATGAAAGGTGTCTGAAAATATCATTATCAAACAGTGTTTGAGGAAAACAGTAATTGTATGGCTAACATCTAGGTTATTCAGCTTGAGACACAATCACAGAATCCTGGTACCTAATAAAAATGCTACATGTTATGGAAAAGTACTGACCTGCTCTGAAAAGTGCTCCAGCAGCATAATGCATGGCCAAGGCATGGACAAGCTGCCTGGCAGTGGTGAAGATAGGTCCTCGCTCAAACACAGAGAAGGAGAGAGGGGTGTGATCTGAGGCTATATACAGTTTCAACGAAGCATGAATACTGACAAGGAGATTAACAGGTTGAATTGTTAATTTTCTTAACTTCACTGGCTTGACTAAAGCTCTTGCATGCTCTCTCACTTGTTCGGGCAGTATCAGGGTAGTATCTGAATTATTCATGGATTGACGAGCAGTTTTGTTTTCTGGCAGATATGTATCAAACAAAGTCTTAATGTAGTAAACAAAGGTGTCTTCCACATACAGCCTAGCTGGTTTGAGCTCAAAGCTGAGGTCATTCACGTGAAAGATGAAATTCTCTTCCTCAGAAAAAGCAATGCAGAGTTTTATAAAGCAGTTTTCCTTATAGCTTTCCAAATCTTTGTTACAAACAATGAGGTTGTTCACTCTGGACCACTGCACGGTCTCATTTTTCTCTCCTTGGCACAGGAGGACCGCAAAATGGAAATTGGATTTGCTGTACAACTGATTGTCCAGTTGCAAGTCTTCACAATACACTTGGAGACTATGAAATTGTGGGAGGCCTTCCACGGCATCCCGCTGGAACTCCTGTGACAGAGGTCTCAGGTAGCTGGTGGCTGGGGCCATGTGGAGGAAAACATTATCTGCTGTGAGACGCAGAAGTTCCGATGACACTTTGTGGTTTGTAATATCATCAAACGCAGCAAGACTTAACTGACTGAGGAACATTTTCAGTGACAGGGTCTGCTCTTGACTTCTAGACAGGAGGGAAAACAAGTTTTATTACTTCATGTATTTTGAGTTCACCTGGCATCCTGCTTTCTCAAAAAAAGTATCAGGAGAGACGTTCTCTATAATACATGGGAAACTCATTGTACAAGTCCCATTAATGTTAATGGAATCTGGAAGCCTTAATCACCACAGTGGGTACCACCCAGGGGGTCTTCTAAGAAATGGGATATTACACACCTATGCCAGGTTTCTCTTTCTTTCTTATCAATCAACAGGATAGTTTGGACAGGAACATCTCTATACGCACAGTAATTCCCTAACGGATTTGCAACAGAGCCAGATATTAAAGCAGACAACAAATACAATTTTCTGATAATTCACATACAGCCTCAGCTGTTACAATATTTTCTGGGAGTCACTACTGAAGATTACTATTATGGATAATTCATGTCACATCACACTCAGCGAGTGCCCTCCAATGAAGCCACCACAGCATTTTCATACCAATGGCATTGAGGGTCTCCCCCCCTCCAGTGTTAACTGCCCATTGCCAAGTTTAACTAGCAAGTGGGCTATTATGTACTGCTGATGACCAGTTCCTTGGGGATTAATACTTAATTACAGTGCAAATAAAAAACAGCACAACAAATTCCACTCTAATTGTAACAGCATTGCTGGAGGCCAGGCATTCTGCATCTTGGAAACAGGTAGTGTTATAATTGCACTTGAATGGAAGTGAGGGCCAGGTTGTGGTGTGTTATGGGAGTGGGGAAGTCTTCTAAAGAAGAGTATTATAATCAAGTACAGTTAATGACTGACTCTAAGACTATTTCTACAGCCCCTGCACATCAAGCTTCCTACCAATTTTAGTGGAAGGTTGTATGATTACAGATGGCAGGACCTAACTGAATACATTTCAAACTGATGAACACACTCAAAATTAATTATGATGGAAAATGTTTTTTTTTAATGAACAACTTGGGACTTCTTTTTGTATTAGACATCTAGTGTTTACCCTAAAGTGACGTGACTTTTGATGTTAGGTTGTCCTCTTTTAGCTGTGATATACAAAGCATAACATATGGTCTAAACATATGCCATAGAGCATGCAGCAGTATTAAACAAAACAAAGAGTTAAGCCAAAGTTCCTAAGTCAGTTAACACTTAGAAAGCTGACTGACCTCTCCGCACTGTTTTGCAATGCTTTTTAACATCTTTTATGTTCTTTATGTACCTGTTGAGGTTGATCTCGACAGGTCCCGCTCTTCCTTCCGGGGCCAAGGTTATGACTATTGTTCCACACTGATGGGCAATGTCCACATAAACATAGCCGAAGCCAGTTAAGAACACAATCTAGTGGAGAGAGTTAGAAACATACGGAATGCTACTGAAATTACTATTTTTAATGTCATAATTTGAATCAATCCTATTAATGCCTTCTGGCTGAGATTTTTTACTTGAATCATGATACTCACAGCTCTGATACTTTAAGTATCTCAGTTATACCGCAAGATGAAATTTGCACCTGTATAACTGAATACATTTTAATAAGAATCTTCTTCTCCAGAAATACGCAAGATGTGCTGGGGAGGAAGTTATATGAGAAAAGAATAAATAGGAAATTTTAATTTGTGATTTTGGATTAAGGAGAAAGGCATATTCCTGGAGCTCTGCAAAATCCCACCTTCTCCTCTGGAAAACAAACCCTAAATTAACATTATGTTGCTATGCCCTAGCTCAGAGCTGGTTAGATGAATGGCTGATAGCATGATCCGAAACACATGAAGACTAAAAACCAAGTTACATTTTGGATTCATGAAGACTTGCTTAACAACTCAACACTGAACACATTTCTAAGCCATCCAAGCTGGTTTGGTGAGAACACTTTCACAAGGAAGTTGCTGCCACAAAGAAATAGCAAAAGTCTCTTGAAATGCGTAAAATGTCTAAAAAGGCAGGAAAATGGCAACTTGACAACAGGTTTGTGTCTTGCTTACAGACGTGCAAACTTTCATTCTGAACAAATTGTCCTTAGGAATAAATATTCCACTTAAAGAAATGACTTATTGTTTTTGGAGCTTAATTCTACAATATTTCCGTGCAAGTTTTGTGTTTTTCCAGAATATAAAAGATTAAGGTCTTTTTAGGTTTGGAAAACTCAACAGCAGTCCTTGTTAGAGCAAGTTGGCTTCTGTTTCCTTGTAGGGCTACTATCAACACAACTGTTTACTAGATTGTAATGACAGAAGCTATAATTTAAAGGAATGCAAACTCAAGGAATAACACAAAAATAATGGGCTAGCACAGGTAAAATAAACAGTTGTTTGTCTTGAAGAATCCTTACTACCGTTAACAAGTCACCAGAAGGAAAAGTACTTGGAAGTTTAGTAGGATCAGCACTTAAACTGATTCTCGTTAGACTATTCATAATAACCTTGTACAGATAATTAAATTTTGTTCATCAAATTACTTCTTATTCTTCTGAGAATTACATATAAGAGAATTTCTAATTTCAATATGTCAGTTTTAATCCTTTGCTTGTCTGAAAGACATTTGCAATCCTGCATGATGAAATTGGAGAAAAAAGGACATTTAGTGAATTTTCAATACACCCACATTATTCTAAAAACCCTCATTGATCTTAAAGATTGGTGATTTTAATTCCAACTTCAGATGATTCTGATGATAAACACCTTAATTTTAGTAAATAAATAAAGGTACTTCTTATTCTATTAGAAAGAAAATTATCTGTGACTATATAGAAAGAATACAAATTACTTAAGATCCTCTAAATCCAAGTTATTTCACAATCTGAACCAAGTTGTATGTGAAGCTATTAGCATATTCCTTATTTACTTATATTTATAGTTTTTTAAGAGAAAGACTGACTGAGAAATCCTGGGGAAATTCGCTACGTGTAAACCCTATAACTTCAATAACACTTTTTATTTGGGGAGTTCTTCAAGTAGACAATGATCCCCAAATGTTGTCTTAGCATCTAATTCCTTCTAGGAGCCAGATACTTATAAAGAACCCTGGTCTGGCATAACATTAATGACTGAAATTTGAAACCTTGCATTGCTTGACTGGCTTGCTGAATGAAACTGAACTACTTGCTATATAACATAACACTCAATAATCAAGAGCATTTTGTGATTGGTCCCCAGGGAAAACATCTCAAACTAGTATTTCTTTCAAAGAGCCAAGCAGTTTATGTTGATTCCATGTAAACTAATGACTTCAAAGATGGAAAAAATTCCCATCAAAAAGAATTACTCCAGTCAAGGAAGTTTTCATTTACCTCAAAACAGGAGAAAAATAACAGAAGGAAAGAAAAGGGAGCTTTTGTTTTGTTTTAGAAAGACATGCATAGCTTCTGTGAAGACACAGGGGGAGAATGACAGTGATGATTCCTACAAGATGTAAAGATAAAACTCCTGTGATAATTAAGTAACCAAACTGAAGGATCTTTCTGGATCCTCTGGGATTCTTTGCTTATAGGGGGCAGAAATTTTCAGGACTGATTTTTCCAGGGAACACCAGGTTGACAAAAAAAGAAGTGAAAAAATTCAGCGCTAGAAAGCCTATATTTTTGATCTAGATATTTTTAAAAACAGCCAGTGAAGAAGGTAAACTGTATTCTAAAACTTCCACAGGAAGGGGCTTAGCAAGGAGAACTCCCAAGACTTAAATAAAAAAAACCAAAACCAAACAACAAACCAACTTATTGCAGAAGAACAATATACTGTGCAGGTCAGGAAGACAACCGTTCATGCTGTGAACTAGGAAATAGTTCATAATGATTTACTTGTGTTCCTTGATTGTTGATGTCCACAAAATCACTCCATTCATTTACTAATTCATCGGACGACACCACTTTCAGAAGAATGCTGGGCAACAAATCTCTTGTTTTGCAATCTGGATAGCTGGAGACTTGATGGTAAAGTTCATGATGGACCGAACATTGAGCTGGAATCTTTTTACAATAAACTTCAAACTTTGGTGTATCTGAAATTTTATAAAATATACAAGATTAGGGCTTTCTAAAACCCATATTAAATCAAAACTCACCTATGCTTACACAAACGAGGCAGTTTCTTTCTGAAATATCACTAATAAATAAAACCATTACTTTTCTATTGGTTGGAATTTTATGTGTTTGGGGTTTTTTCCTTTTCTTTTTTATGTCATCAAGATTTGCATAAATAATGTTCCACTGATCATTACATTAACATACTGTAACTGGAATTTTGGCAATATGTTTTGTGTCACATTTGCACATCTGAGCAGACTTAAACATTCCATGGGATTGAACTGATGTCAACAAAACTCCACTGCCTAATAGTCTCCTACAGCCAAGTAACCTTGATAGCTGGAACCAGGGAGACCCAAAAGCCTGGAGCCACGTAAGTTCATACTCCTGACCTCACAATTAGCTCCAATAGCTTCCAGGCTTCAGCATCTTCCAGAGTCTCTCACTTTGAGACAGACCTTTATGAGGGCATCAAGTTCTTGTAACCAAAACTGATACTGAACTCAACTCTGTATTAGTAATATTAGTATACAGTAAAATAATATATTTTACAACAGCACACTGTTTTTCATTACTGCATACTACCTACCTTTGAAGTTCTCTTTTACAAGCAATGGAACGGAGCACCTATTGTGGATAATTATACGAGGACTAGGATCTTCTGTAAGTGTTAGGTACGTCACGCCAAGATGCTCTTGATAAGTCAGTGCTACAGCTCTAAACCAGAAGCAGATATATTTGATTATGCATGTTTTGGATTAAGTGTTTACGTATCATTATTCTGGACAATTAAAAACATTCAAAACTAGAATCTGTAAGATTCTTTATGATCAAGTTCCAATTCCACAGATATTTATATACATTTAGGCAAGCACATATCTCCAGCAAGTATTATATTTAAACAGAGGAACATGTGGAAATAGCACGAAAAACAACATTGGAGAAGAAATCACTTCATAGAGACTACTCATGAGTTAAATTGAGCACGTGTGTTTGCGAGATGAGAGCCCTAGCCAGCAGAGATTTATATTAAATTAAAAACATGAGATTGTAGGCCCAAATTTTCAACATAAATCTTTAAAATTTTCCAGAAGAATTTGCACGCATACTTCTCAGATACACATGAAAGGTATTTTTAACAAATACGTGAACTTGTAACTGACTGCTCCCCTGAATGATCCACAATGCCATTGCCCTTTCGAATGTTAATGTTATGGATCATCACTACATAAATTTCCAAAATGAAAACAGATTAATTTATTTCTACTTGTTAGCTACATAAAATGCCTTCACACGTAAACACAAATTCTTTTTTTCTCTTGTGCAAATTTATTGGCTATTTCTGAAAAACTTCACCTCATGGTGATTTTAATCCAAACAGTCTGAAAATTTGATTAGGAACATGAGGTCCTCTATGCCTGTCTCCGAATTACAAGGAATTCTTTCCTTGTTCTTTGCATTTTTTTTTTTTTAATCTGAAGTCTGTGTGAGAATCTTTAGTATCCACAATGACATCTATTAGACTCTGCAGAGGAACTGTATGAGGGTTTGAATGGGACCAAGCACTTCAAGCAAGAGAAAGATCATATGGCTGGTAATATATACTGATGCAACTTCTCTAATTTCAGCAGATTGTTTCTTGTTTATACCGGGCATGAGCATGAATAGATTCAGATATCAGGTCTGAGAATTAAAGTTGGGCATCTGACAATTGGACTGTTATTTTTAACTAGCTGGATGCATTTGTTTGTAAGCGGAGTACACATTTGGATATTTCAAGCTTTAAAAGTTGGAAATCTTTCCTTGTTGTAGTCTCAAAATAGTTTCATCCCTTTTCTGCTTTTCCTATTTATCCTTTTATTATTCTTACTAAAATACATTTTTACCTTTTATAAAAAAAACCCTAAATTTTTGTATTGTATTATTTCACACCATCCTTGAACTCTTAAATTATTACCCACAAATTAAAAAAGACTATAATCTCAAATATAAACTTTTCATGCTCTTATTTTGTATGCATGTAAAAAAATAGCAGCCCATACATTATAAAAATTGTACAACTTGTACATGGTCATAACATTAAACCATTTATAATAAAAGCATCGAAACCATCAAAAGATAACAATTTTTAAATTAAAGTAAGACTTGCCTTTACATATGGGGGGCATGTGTTACTCTGACTTTTGCATTAATCTCTTATGGTTTGTTACTAGCTGAGGCTTTATATCAACAATTCGTGACTGTTCAGCATACAGTACCTGGTACAAAATCCACTTTCACTACGAACCCCTGTGGGCACTGCCACGCTCTGTCTAGGAAACTCCTGCTTAATGACAGCTGGTAGGCTCCACAGCTCACAACTGCCAGTGCCGCCGCCTGGACTGAAACTCAGCAGCACGTGTTTTTCAGTAAGAGGTGCCTCCGCCGCTAAAGGACTGGTGTCTGACATCAGGTCCCAGCAGGGCACAGCGCTCAGCGTCTCGCCGGGTGGTGCCCCGGCTGGACTGACGCTGAACACCGTACTCTCTGGGGAGTGGAAGTCCTGGAAAGAAAAAAGATGGTGGTAGCACAACGTGCTGGCTCCTAACAGGAAGTTTATTCACGTTGATCTTGCACAGAACAGTCTCAAGTAGCAAACTGACCACAACTAACTACAGGCTGCACTAAGTCCACTGCATTGAAAGCCATTTGGCCAAATTCTGTCTCCAGGTATATTTATGCAGCCCACTGAGCACAGTTATCTACAGTCCACTCTCAGTTGCACAACATAACTCTACCAAAAGCAATGGTTACGTTACTGTAACACAACTGTGAGAAGAAAATCCATTTATAGACATAAAACTAAGACTGGATTTTAGCCTCAACATTCTTCCAATTCCCCATCCCATCAGACTGCCACAAAATGCGCGATGCACAAATGTAGATATCGATGTGAAGAAAACTAATGCAGAAGGAAAACAATGCAGAACTAGGGAACTTTAAAAATGTGTTTATCTGCCAACTCCTGTAGCAAGTTTAACCCTGAGAATTCTTTCCACATATTTTACTATAAATGTAATCTTCAATAAATATGTATAAATGGTTGATTAAAATATATTGACCATGCATATATTTTGGTTCCTGTAAGCTAGTCCTTAAATATACTGTGCAATTATTAGAAAACTGATATTCACGATTTGATGCAGTTCGCTGAAATACATAAACTCTGGGCACGTCTCTAGTTTTGCAGCTTTGTTCTGATAACTGGAATCTTCCCAAAAGGATAACAAAAAGTTTTGAGCCTGCCAGGCCAATATACCTCTTTTACACGCAAACTCAGTAAAAATTCTGAGAATAATTTCAACAGCTACTACGGATTACGTTGCCTATTTTACAGAAATGGCCATTAGTGCCTGAACAGATGGGGAACAGGCAGAACTAATTCTGCAATGTGCAAGAATCTCCTGCTTTGCACAGATTTCTGATCACAGTTAATTACTGAAGTTGAATTTACCCAGGATTCTGTATTTTAAATTAAAATGATATAAAATACTTTATCATTATTATGTCTAAAGATTCCTGTTCAAGCTCTGCTATATGCAGTTGAGGCCATGCAAATTTAAACACCCATGTACTGCAGATGACAAACAAAAATAGTATCCATAGTGCTTTACCTCTCCTCCTGAGTGGGGTTTGGAAATAGAAAGCTGTGGCCTGTAATAGATTTGGTATGATGTATCATTAATTATTGTTGTCTTATCTTCTATCTGTAGAATTTGTATCCCTTGTCGAACCATTGAAGAAATGCAGAATTGACACAACTGTAAGATAATGAAAACGATGATGTCACACACAAAACCAGAAACAGTAGTGAAACATAGTGTCAGAACTGCCATTTTTTTTTTAACTGTGGAAATCCTGTCTATATTCATGCATTTCATAACTGGAGCCACATCACATACTTTTCAAGTTGCATCTGTTGATGTTTTCCAAACAGAATTCATTAATTCTTTAATTCATTAATTCATTAATTCTTTTTCCAGGAGATATTNCGATGTTTTCCAAACACGATTGAGAATTCATTAATTCTTTTTCCAGGAGATATTGTATTATCTTGATGAGCAGTGCAGAATGTTTTTGGCCACCTAATTCTGTAAATTGTACTTCATACGTTGTTTATACTCTCATTATGTTTTACATATATTAACATAATTAGGAGGAGCTTTGACATGGCATACATTTGATTGTTTTCATCTGCTATACGGCTTTGTTTTTAAATGATAAAGTTATAAATCACGATAATTTTCTTCTAACCTTTTGATGACCTGGAAAAGCACCAAGTTTTATTTCAGCTTCAACAAAACCTTCTTCATCCAACGTTACTACTTCCCCATTATCGGCATCCTTCCATTTCGGGGAGGTCACATTATGAACCAGTTTAATTGCCACTGACTTGTGCACAGTATTAGTGTTTGCCCAGTATATTCCAACCTGAAAAGCTTCCTGCAAGTGAAAAACGACCAATTATCACTTGTTGACAATTCGATTCACTTCTACTAGAGTTAAATGTAGTTTCCACTGTGAAGTCCATGTCATGTCCTCCTTTTCTCCCTCTGATTCTTTCTATGTGGTACAAGGATAGATGAAACCACTATGTGGATATGGGATTGATCTTCACGGTCAAATCAAGACCACAGTCTACACTGAGACCTTTTGTTTATTAACAGACATACACAGGGAAAAAAAAGATGGCAAAATAAACAGGAAATATCAGATTGTCCAACTGGAACTGACAAGCGGCTGTTTAAAATTATTTTAATTCTTTCAAAAATAAAGAATATTTGGATCATAATAAAAAAGGATGTGCATGGCCAAGCTAAGGTATGTGAGAAAATCCACTACACAGAACTCTGATTTCAGGAAGGCAGTCATCCTAAAGAATCTTCCTCGTTTGTAAGTCACCCTATGTCATTATCAAACCATACGAGCAATGAAACAACTCGATCTAAACCACTCTCAAACCAAACATTCCTTCCAGGCTGTCAGCTTTGCTACTGTGGTCAACGCACTTCCCAAGTGACAGGTTGGCATCGTAGGGGCCAAAGTCTATATTTAGCCTTTATAATAATTTACGTGGGCTGCTACATTCTGCCCACATTGTAGATTCATTGGCTGAATTGGGAGGAAGGAGAGAAAACTGCTGAATCAGACGGCATGTAGGTCTTCTTCCTACACTGTCTTACAGACAACTTTTAACTATGCATCTCAAGACATGTTGTTCTTCAAACATTGTTATCAAGTATGTTGTGCTACCCACTCAGTGTGGCAAACTTCAATTGTTATTTCTACTCCTCATCATATGACTAACATACACAGTGACTGGAAAGTGGGAATCATCTGGATTAATAACCATTCTTCAGAATCAGAATGTTTAGCACAACTGTACTTGTTAACGTGAATGGCAAAGTTACCTCAAAGTTGGGAGGTATAATTATTTTCCCAGTAGGTACTTGAAGAACGATCTTCTCTCCTTCAAACAGCCAGAGGTCCCACTTGGACTGATTGATAAGCAAAGCCCAGGGCAGGAGTTCTATCAGCAGAGTTTTAACACATGGTTTCCACACTGACAGCTTCACCCGCATTGGGCTATCCCATTGGGAGAGTTGTTCATTGCTGTTCAACAACAAATAAACAAAAAGATAAAGTCAAAGGAATAATAAATTCAATATTACAAATGATAAGGTGTCATTTTCAGAAACTTGCAAGCATTTTATAGTTTTGAAACAGAAAAACAATCTCACCTTATCATTCTGGAACACACTGCGATGCTGTCAGACAGATCTAGCTACACATAGGCTATAAAGACATATTTTTAACTGCCTAAACTCAAACTAAATTTGGTCAATTAAAGAAACACCTTAACAGAATTAACAGTATCCTTCAGAGCTAAACCTGTGACTTTTGTAGTCATATAATCACATTTCCATTTTTTTTCCAGCAGATCCCTGTTTCTGTACTGAAATAAACAGCTACTGAATAAACAACAGCCTCTAGAGCTGCAGTAAAGAAGTTGCATTCACAAAAATATAGTTCAATTTTTTTAATCCTTGCTGATGCAATGTTCTCGGTGTAATCAAGGGCAGCACCTAGGCTGACCTCAATTTTTTCCCACCTGCAACAGATTCTGCAACTTACATACAGGAATCATGTAATTACTGAAAAATATTCAATGTTGATCACATATAGTCTTCCTGAACGTGATTTCAGTTTATTTGAAAAGGCAATGCAACAACCATGAAGAAGGGTTAGTGAAGAATTACCTGTCTGAATCCTTCCTATTATACGGCCATGCAGGCTGGGGAGGATTAGCGGTGCCATAGAACTCGGACAGTATTTGGTTGACATTGCCACCTGGATGGGATTTAGTCGCTATCTGTTTAATTAGTGTGGTTGAGATAGGGACAGCGCACTCTGATGGATCATCTTCCTCCCTGTCATTGAAAACAGATTCAGTCACTTACACAACAAGATCAAGCATTAATAGCACTAACATTTTCTTTAATTAAGCTTTCCAAGCGTACTATGCAGTAGGAACATTTTCAAGGTAATCATGGATGAATCAAGTTACGATGTCTAACAAGTTCCTGAGCATTAACTGACATGCATGAATTTGTTATGACACTGTTATGACCTTTATGTCTGAGACCCTAGAAACTCTTCAGTATTCTCAAAAAACATTTCAAGATCATTTAGGAATTTATTTTTCAAAACACAAAACCGTGGACTGCTTAAGCAAACAAATGCCAATATGCTTAGAATAGTTATACCAAATTTAGTATTTCCTATCACATAATTTCAGGCCACATATGCTTGTTCTGTTGTATCTCCTCTGCATATGCCATACTCTTGGAAAAAAATGCACCGGAAGTTAAAGTGTAAATTATTCTTTCTTTTCGATACAAATGAACCATTTTCAAAGCGAGTATTTTACCTGGCTTGAAATGTCAGGTGGTGTGTAAGATCAGGCTCTATATTTTGGAGTTCCTTCTCCTGTCCTTTCCCTGGAATCACTTGCGTTTCATTCAGTCCCAGACTTCTTTTCTCTAAATGTATGATAATTGGGTCTGGAAGATGGCTCCTTACAATGAAAAGAGGGCTGAAAACAATCTACAAAAAGAAAAGAATATACCAATTTGAGGCCACTTTTACTTCAGTATTGAAACTGTTGAAACAAAACATTAATAAATCTTTAAAGTGAGTAATTCTGCCCTTAATTTATTATATCATAGAATCATAGAATGGTTTAGGTCGGAAAGGACCTTGAAGATCATCGAGTTCCAACCCCCCTGCCATAGGCAGGGACACCTCCCACTAGACCAGGCTGCCCAAAGCCACATCCAGCCTGGCCTTGAACACCTCCAGGGATGGGGCCTCAACAACCTCTCCGGACAACCTGTTCCAGTGCCTTACCACCCTCACAGTGAAAAATTTCTTCCTAATGTTTAATCTAAACCTCCCCTCTTCCAGTTTAAAACCATTCCCCCTCATCCTATCACTACATGCCCTAGTAAAAAGTCCTTCCCCAGCTCTCCTGTAGGCCCCCTTTAGGTACTGGAAGGCCGCAATAAGATCTCCCTGGAGCCTTCTCTTCTCCAGGCTGAACCGCTCCAACTCTTTCAGTCTCTCCTCATAGGAGAGGTGCTCCAGCCCTCGGATCATCCTCGTGTCCCTCCTCTGGACACGCTCCAGCAGGTCCATGTCCTTCTTATGTTGGGGACTCCAGAGCTGGATGCAGTACTCCAGGTGGGGTCTCACGAGTGTGGAGTAGAAGGACAGAATGTATGTTATATGACATGTAAGGCATAAACATTTAGATTTCAGAGACATTAAATGTACTTACTAATCGTTGCTGCACATGAGAGTTGGGCTCTAAAGTCAAAATTGTGCACCACACATATGTAATTGAACTCTTTGAAGATGATACCTGTATGCAGAGAGATCAGCAGCATTACACTAAAATTATTTCAGGATGATAATGTTCAACATTTCATCATACCAAATAGAAGTCGAAACACAAATTCCCCAGTTTTCCCAGACATTTTTAATGCTATATTCCATATAACTATTTCTAGTCATACCTGAATGACAGTGCTGTGTTCTGTATGCTTAGAACTTAGACATACGTCTTGGGACCAGTCTTCATCTCCTGTAGCTTTCACACTCAGCTCGGTGAGCTCGTTGTTTTCTAGGACATATGAAGGTAACTTCTGCTTGGCTGCAAGGCAGTTGATGTGCTCTTTAACAACAGCCTGTCCATCTTGACTAATGTAATGCTGAACCACTTTCAGTTCAATACTTTCAGAAAGGTAACTACAGACTGTCTGTCTTCCACAGATTAGGATCTGAAACACACAAAAATATGTAGCTCATGTATAAACAATTGCGAAAAAGAAAGGTCAAAATTGAATTATAGAGTGAATACCTGTACAAGAATAATCTCCCTATTTTAGGTTTTCCCAAGGACTACTGAAGGCAGTGAACGGTAAAACATTATTTTTATTGGCCAAACATATGTGCGATTTCATAGAAACTCAGGCATTAAAATGCTTGAAGTATTGCTAAGGCAGTATCTGGGCTTCAAAGAAACATGTAACATATCCACTTTCGTTCCCACTGAACTCAGCAGTACTGCTCACGGCTGACATAGCTCTGGTTTGGATTTTAAGAGTACTGTGATGGTCTCTGAATGCCTGAGCCCTTTCTGAGCAGACACAGTGATATACTTCAGAAGAAAGGTTTCTACTACCTCACATTCCCATCACAACCCACTGATCCAGACCTTTCAGTATGTTTGTTGTTTTAAAGCTCATAATTCCATTAAATGGTTGTACCATACTTCTGTATTTAAGTGTATCCTCCTAGAAAATGACCAAATTAGACTCAGAGTTGTTGCTGTCCATCATAGATGAATTGTTTATCAGAGAACATATATATCTGGCTTTTTCTAAACTATACCAAGAAACAGAATTCCACATATATCCCTGTTACAACCATCTTCATTTGCTTTTCATTAATGAGGGCGCACACGATAGATACAACCTACCAAGCAAAATCTCAGCAGGGTTTTCAGTGACGCCAGGCACTGTTCTTGTCTGATCAGCTGTATTTCTGTTGCGCAACATAAGGCGCTCTGCCATATCCATGAGCTGAACATGTCCACCACATGCTCTGGCTTCTGCCAGCGCAGGCAGAATGACTACAGTGTTATTACAGATCTCTTTACGAAGATAGTATGTGAAAAGTTACTGCACAGCAGCCCATTTTCAAATGTTAATTTGGTCATTACTTCTTTCTCTTTTAACAATGCAAAGGCCTGAATTACAACCCAGAATAAGATATTGTTTCTTAAAAAAAAGTATAAATTCTGTTTCTCAAGAGTTTAAAACATGCAAGAGATTGTGTAACTTAGCACTGTCAGAACTGACAAACCACGCAAAGGGATGTTTACTGGAACATGTAAAATATGTGGTGATGATTGAGCTTTTAAATGCTAAGATCCATACAAAAGTGAAGAAAAGAGTTGTAAAAACTCATGAAAATGCCCCCGGAAGACTATTATACTTGTTTTTTTGCAGATCCCAGTAGGAGAGAAGAAATAATAAGGTGACTAATTCGTGAATAGATAACAGTTTAAATTACTCATGTTATTTTTTCCAAACTGGATCAAAAACTTACTTGCTTTTGCACTCCACTGAGCTGCTGAACCTTGATAATAAGAGATGCCGTCCGGCCCTTGTACTGAATGGTACGAATAAAGGTCCCTGTATTGTCCACACTGAATGGTTCAGACCACCGCCAGTTTCCCCAGCCTTCAATACAGATGTGTAACAGCTGGAAAGAAAGCAATTACTACTTCAATACATAACTGGGGAAAAAAAAAAAAAAGCCTTGCAGTAGGATAGGAATTCCCATGACAGAGAAATATTCTCAGTTTTAAAACTCAGCAATGCTAAGCACACCAGTTCTCTGAATGACGCACTCATTCTGCAATTCTGTGATTTCAGATACAAACAGAAGAATCAACAAAACCATAAGATGGCTCTGCATCATGCATTTCTATAAATTACCTGCTTTAACAGTGTATTTAGGATGGTAAAAATCCAGCACGCAACTGTTCAGAAAAAAAGGGTATGTAGACTAGAGAGTATAAAACAGGAAATAAGAGATTTTTTTTACTGCCCTTGAAATTGCTCTAGAAATCCATTCTCTTTATTACCAGCAAGGTGATATGGAACGCAGGTCCAGACCAGATTTTTGGCCTTCGGAATAAGACAGAAAATTACCAATACCCTTCCCTTCAAAATAAAGGAGGATACAAATCTATTTGTATGTATACTTGTATAGCTCACATATATGTGTGTGTTAAACATAGAACTTAGCATATTGCTGAGAGATGGGAAACATTTCATTTCTTACACAAATGTGGTGGCAAGTTCAAGCTTGACTGCATGAGAAGAAATTTAACTGCATAATTATACTCCCTGTGTGATTTATTCCGGAAAAGGAGTGGCTTTTTTCCAGTTTAACTTAAATCACTTCCAGAGCAATATAGTCTTTCATCATTTGAAGAGCCTTTCATCCATTTACCCACCATACGCACTTACCTCTATCCCATGGAGATTCTTTAAGCCAGAGTAGTGAAAATTGGTACTGTTCCATGTAGGTCAATGAAGTTACATAAATTTACGCCAGCTGAAGATCTGGCTATTTAGCTCTGTATAGATCTTTTGTGGCTGTGCAAACTTAAGAATGTGAGTTATATATAAGGGATCAAAGCAGTAAGCATTCTGGGTAAAATTTATTCTTTGCAGAGGGCCAGCACAGAGCCTAAGCATCACTTAAGTCCTTTAAAACAGTTATATAAAGGCCTTGTGGGAATTCTTTCTTGAGGGTTGAATTTCACTCTGATTTTGGACATCTGTCATTAATTAATTTAAGTAATTGAGAACAGGATCAGGCCCAAAGTTTGATTATTTACACGAGCAAAAATTGAAACTTGTAAACATTACGTTCTCCCATGAATTGTTTCCAAAAAGAGATAGCAGTGACCGTAGATCTGGCCAGTTGGTCTTAGTGAATGGCTGGATGTTGGGTTTTTTTCATTGTTTTAAGAAACAACCGCAGCAACAACTTTCAAAGATATTACAACTCAGTAGCCTGTTTGCAATTTGTGGTATCCTCAGCACAAGTTACACACAGAACAATAACATCCATTCAGTGGGTGGCTTTTGAATTTGCAAGAGTGATGACTGTTGCATTCAGATTCAAATTAGTTTTAGGCTGGAAGCACAAAGGCTAATGCGTGCCAGTGTGCACATGGGCATGCATCTGGGTGCGCACATGCGTGGGCACTGCTTTATATTCAAGAATACGTTGATGGAAGCTGTGTACTAGGACACTCAAACTCATAAACAAACACGTCGCTTTGATTCTTAAGTATTTGTTACAGAAAAGGAAAACCAAACCAAACCAAAAAAATCCAACTGCAGTGGCTGGAATCAGTTCAGTTTCTTACAGAGGCAGCTGGGAATAAATCTCATCACACATGAAAACTAAGAGAAACAAGAAAACTGTTTACTTTGGAGAGACTGGTAGCTGGAAATGACAGCCAAGTAATGAGAAAAGGTACTGAGTGGTCAGTCTCAGCTACAAGGCACACAAAATACGGTGCGCTCCAAAGACAGATGTCATATACATGCCATAACTGATGATTAGTAATTGTATGTAGCTCCAACATTAGGATGACTTCCACCCTGTGTAAACAGCTTTGCTCACGAGTTGAATGTTCCCAAGGAATACGCTGTCAGCTTTCCCTGAGCAGTCATTAGCTCCCAAATGCTGCCTTACTAATTTTCTTTGTAGCACAAGGATTAGTCTGCATTTAACTTCCCGTTTCAGAAAGAAAAATAAAAAAGAGCGAATATAATATATTGGTAATTTCTTATTTTATAAACATACTATTTGTATACTGGTAAATGCTACATACAAAGGGAACAGCCTTCTTAAGTTATTTTAAAGACAACTGATATATTTGTATTAATGACATAACTATATAAGAATTGAGTACTGCGTAAGTTTACTTTTGAGCCAAGAAACTGCATTCCATGAAAACGCAAAAGGATCTCCAGGTGAATCAGTTGTTTAAATGTGAGATTTCTGGAAAACGTGGCTAGAAGTAATTAGCAAATGACACTAAGTGATACAGAGATCTATGGCAGGAAATAAAAATTGAAGTAATTTTAGAAAATTAAGTAATCAGGTGTTAACATTATTTTAGCAGAAGACATCATAATAGATGGTGTTAGATACTCAACAAGGCAGAGCTCTAATGTTATAAAACTGATCTAATACTACAGATTCATGGTAATTGCCATGTAACTCCCTTTCATTTATCAAGCTTTAAGTAAATTCTAAGTATTTATCAGACACTGCTTAAAAGAAGTTCAAGTATAGCTAAGTACGGTACATATATTAGGAGAAAAGAGAAGGAATTGCAAAAAGGTACAAAACTATTAAATGGACTTCAAAAGCATTCTAACAAATATAATCCAGTGATAAGTGGCAATTTATAGCTTAAAGATAATTTAAAACAGACTATCTATTGTATATGTGAAGACAGGCACTCATTTGTGTAACCATTTGATTTCTGCATTTTCTGATAGGGAAACATATCAACAGATAACAGAGAGTTTTTTATTTTGACGAGACTTTGCTGGGGTTTGGATTTGTAATTCTGAGCCACTATGGATTTTGGTTTTGAGAGGGAAAGAAATTGCATTCAGGGAGGCAAAGATGAAGCTGTCCCTTCTGGAGTGAACGGCTAGAAAAGCTGTATTCTTTATCACGTCTCTTAACAGAATGTTTCTATGCACTCCTCAAAATTTACTTAGGTTTTCAGCTAGATGTGTGAGTGAAGGATACGATCTGGGTAAATAAAGTTAAGTGTCATATGACAAGGCATGAAGACTAAAATGGGGGATTAAAAATGAGACTAAGAATGGAGCCTGTCCAGAAAAGGCAGCATTTTCCAGCTGTATAAGTAATTTAAATCTTGTGCCCTCAAAATGCTTTGTGATACAAATTTGATTTCTACTTTGCTTGTAGATCCACCAAAGTTAACTTGGTTTCACTGTAGTTAGATTATATCTGTCTTCTAGGTGAAACTAGAAAATGCTTTCTGAGAAGAATAAAGGTTATTGCTCTCAACTCTGAGAGACCGGGAGGAATCAAGTGAGGACCTGGTTAATGGCGTGGAAGCAGTTGGTTATTTTAAAAGATACGAGACAGTCAAGTAAAAGCTGTGATGATGCAGCAGCACAGAGGAAACTGAGACCTGGAAATGGAAGTTTAATTCTAAGACTTGAGGTTAAAGCAATTTTTAATTGAAAAATTAAAGAAGGACGATCAGTATTTTTTGGTCACGTTTTCAGGATACAAGGTGGCTCTTGACCAGGATGAGGACTTACAACAATAAACTCAATTAGTATTTGGGAAAACAGTCAATGAAATGTTCATTCTCCACATTGTCAGCTGCAGCAACCACCAAAAAAGTCTGAATTTGTTTGGCTTCATTTTCTCATGGGACCTGGGAGATCTGGGCAGTTCTACGCTATTGTCCCTTGTAAGACAGAAGGCCAGCACAAGCATGGGAGAAAGCAACTTCCATCACGTCCACGCTGGCTAGTAGACAAAAGGTCACACTTGGCAGATGAACTCTGACCCTTGGGGGTTCCTGGAGGTGTTGTGAGCCTCAACACAACCTGCAAAGCAGGTCTGAACCTCGCAGGTTACAAACTAGCTCTACGCATTGTGGAAGAGTCTTTTGGTTAAGGAACAGTAACCAAATTATGAGGGTTCATGTGATTCATGGATAATATCAATCCTTATCTGCCCCAGGTATTATCTAGAAATTCAATTATATGTAATATAATATAACCATTGATTTCGAATGCAGAACCCCAAAGGAAAGCAACAATACATTTCTCACTACTTGAACAGTGTAAAATAACATAAAACTTTTTTTTTTGCCTGATGTTGTTCTGTAAATGACCTGAGGAAGATTATGTAAAGTACAAAAGTTGTGCAGAGAATCTGTAACATCCCTAAATAATAAAACAGAAAAATATCCCAATAATAACTGATATATAAGTCACAGTTTCTAAGTTTGAATCCACAGAGTACTGTATATGTTATGATCCTGCTGGAGATGCAACATAAATTAAAGTTCGGCTTCAGTCTTTTTTTTTGTAGGAGAACGAGGAGGAGGTTCTTAAAGCTATTTCAAAATCTACAACTGCGTTTAAAAATTATGATTATAAAATTTTAGCAGAAGTTGTCCTTTGCCCTTTGTGCACTATTTAAAATAAGAGAAGAAAAACTTCAAATGGGCTCCAGTGATGGTATTACTAATACACTAACCACTACTAATATCTATTCAAGAATTTATAAGTGTATGTTCAGAAGAACAGAAAAGCAAATGACAGAGATATTTTCTCTCAAATTCTATAAAAGTAGCAATAAAGAGGCACATAGATGTTTCAGGCATATTTACCTACTTTGATAAAACATCTATTTTGTTTATAACCAGTAACTTGGCCACATTCTCATTGAAGTCATTGCCAAAATCAACATAGGAACTGGTTTTGACCCACTGCACCTGCTGCTTCAAATGAAGGACAGTGAATAGTGAAAGTGGGCTGTTATTATATCCCTGGGAGAAGACTCTGGAGAAAGGTTTGGGAGCTGCTACTTTAAATGCAGACTTCCCCTATGCAACATTATGTTTTGCATAGTGTCGTGGTTTAAGCTGGACACATAGAAAGCAAAATAATGATTTTAGATCCATTATTCTTTGCTTCCTCAGAGGACTCTAAGCGTGGGGAAAATGACTAGTAAGAACTAGCACGTTATAGAAGATTTTTGCTGTTTATTCACAAGCAAACAATCTCTGCAGAATACGTTCAGGGGATTCTCACATGAACAGCTGATTTTTACATTTGCTGTGATCCCTAGTGGGACCCTTCGACTGCCTACTGTCTTGCAAGACAGAATTCCTTAACTCTGAGTAAATTGCTAGGAAGATCTGATCTCGTCTAACTTCAGAGTTTCACCCTATGTATCATATGCTCCAGTTCTTCTCCTAGAAAACACAGCTGTCTTGGAGACAAGTATGACTTTTGACATAACTGGGGCCCATCCCACAAAGCAACTTGAAGATCAAGATAAGGAGCGCAGACTGGATCCAATAATAATGTAGGAGCCAGTGTTGTCTGTAGAGCACAAGAGTGATGTAGCTTCTCTTCCCTTTTAATGATATCTAACAGACCTCTAACTTTCATTAAAATCTGCAAAAGGAACTCATGATGTCTGGCAATTTGTGCTAGAATTGCTTAAAGCCTCAAATATCATCAGTTTTGGACTTACCCCAGCTCTGAAAGGGACTATATAGTTGGGGGTGTCTTATCCCTAAGGAAGGTCAAAACCTCATGAAATCTGAGGAAAACAAGGGGGATGGAACGGAGTAGAAAAGCCAGCGTCAGCCCTCAGACTTATTACTGAAATATTAGCCAAACTAGCGAGACTTGGAAAAGTCAGTGTAAGTTAAAAGGGAAAGGTTGGGTTCCCTGAAATGTAGAAGATCTGGGCTGGGAAAAAAAGAAGGATGGAAGGGCCTTTAAGTTAAGCCAAACATTTGGAGGGACATCATCAAGAGCTGATAAATCCAAATCCTTGGTGTGCTATAGCTGCTTTCGTAACATGAAAAAGTTGAACAATTTTTAATTATAGCCTATAGTGGCTTCACTAATATTAATTCTAAATGTAAATAAGCATTATATAACTATCTGCTACTACAAATATAACTTATTTTAGGTATATATATTTGATTGTGTTAAATAATTCAAATGGGCAATTACTGCATCTCTCTTTGCTTAATTAGCAAAAGAAAAATGGAGAATGTTATTGATGTGAATGTGAAAGAAATACAATCCTTTTAAAACTATTTATTTTCATTTAACTGAACTGCCTTGCCATACTAAAAAAACATTTTGCAGAGGTTAAATAAAGTATTTCATGGCAACCACTGCTTCTTAGTGCCTGTGTAACAAGAAACATGAGCCAGCCGAAGTTGTGCAAGTTGGTTTTCTTTCCCAGTAAGAGAATGTGGTATCTAAGACCTTGTCCTAACTCATTTTATCCCCAAGAGTAAGTCAAGTAAGTCAAGTATGAACTAATGCCTGGAGGGAAGTCCCTGACTCCAGAAGTACGGATTATTTCACATTTATCTTACAATCTGCTCTCAGAGTTCTTAAAATTCACTAACTTGGCAAGTTGGGAATTATCATGAGAAATGAAATAATTTCATAACTATGAAGTCATCTCGCATTCCATGAATATGACACTTGGAGGGTTTGTCCATGCTTGGGCATTATTCTGACCTTTGGATAATAAGCTGTTAGATAGTTTTGCATGGAAACAATTAGAAAAGTGCCGTAGCATAATAGGGACAACCTGATGTCTTAATTGAGTCGTCGTTTTCATTTCAAGGATTTGTATTAATCACTGAAAAAATTTACACAGCAACATTTGTAATATTTAAATAAACATATTTCGTATGATCTAAAATGACAAAGGATTGTGCTGTTTAGACTGTTTAGATGAACTGCCTTTCTGAAGCATGTTAAACTTCGTGATTTGTATTTAACATTAACCAAATGAACAAAGCTTACAGATGGATGCCAAGATTCTCCGACCTTTGTAAAGATAATTTGCTTGTATCTCAACAGTGTGTGGAAAGCCTGTGCTTCCATATGTTTTCAGCGAAATTACCTCAGTCTATTTTTTAGTCTCTAAATTTCCCAGCAAGAGATGGCTGTTGAAAAACGTTAAAAGAGCAGAAATATTCTTGAAATTATTCCAAGGGCTGGGACAAGGGAGGTATAACCCCCTTACTAAAAGAGCCTGCTGGCCAGCAATGTGGTTGAGTCAGGAGTGAGCTGTTAGCTTCGCCATCTCCTGGGATGTGGGAATCCAACATGACACTCCTGACTGTTTATCAGCCCAGTTCTTCAGTGAATCTGAATCTGATCAGAGCAAAACAGAATGGGGAAACCCTTTGACATCACCAACTTTCAGCTGAAGAATGAATATCTGAAAAATGAATCTGAAGTTCCTACTGTCGCCTCATCCACTTCCTAATGTGTAGCTTGATTTTCTGCTGGGGTTTTTCACCTTTCATCCTGCACTTTTATTTTTCATTTAATAAGAAACTTACATAGCGGCCACAAAAATGGAATATTTTGCACAGCCCAAGTCTGTGACTGAAAGGACAAGCTAATAATCAGTGTTTTAATATTTAAGTTCTCCAGGTGTTACATGGCTAATGCCATATATTGTGCTGGTGGTCTTTATCAGCTCGGCTGCAACTGACAGAAAGTATCAGTAACAAGCTGCAATTTAACTCTTCTGCTTTTCACTTTGCTTGAGATAATCCTCATTTTCAAAACACTTTCCAGTTTGTACCATTATCGAAAGTATACCATTATTAGAAATACACCATAATCAGAACTACACCATTAGCAGAACTATCTAGAATGATGGTCAAAAAGAGGATTCTCTCAACTGAATAATTTTATATAAGTAACCAGAAAATGGATAAGAAAGATTGTTAAGAGGAAAGCTAGTTCTGGTTTTATTTATAATTGCTTTAAGCATTTTCTTCTTTTTCCATGTGTTTATGAAAAGGTTGAAATAATTTTTTGGGTGGTTGCTAAAAAAGCAAGTGATAATTGATTATGAAACATGGGTCACATTTAGCTAGCTTTCTACAACCCTGGTTGCTCTTTCTCCCTCATGCAGCTGGAGGGAGTTAATGTCAATCGTAACCCAAGCGCGAGTACTGCCACCTGATGAGTGGGGATCCTGTCTCGCTATCTCACACTTGCCCAATTGCACAGAGCACAGTGACCCATTTGGGTTGCTCACCCGTGGGCTGGGGCATCACAGGCGTTTTTCTTGTATGAGAAAACATATGTCCTTTTTGAAAACGTGACGAGGGAGGTACAGTACTCCAGTGTTTCTAGGCCTCCAAAGGTCCCCCCTCTGCGCATTATTACACCAGCGCACACCGTTTATAACAACTCCTCCGTCGGTGGGGTGAGACAGTCCTTTATTAGCCTGCCTTCCTCTTAACCTGCACCTTGGCTTCAGTGTCAGCTGCAACTGTTTACCCTGGTCGAATTTGCTCTGCGCATATTATGGCATATCCACCAAATGACATATGAACGAAAACCACAGTAAATTTGCCATCTCTGCTTCCCAGTGAAACTTGAAACTTGTCAGCAGTGCAAGTGGGCACAGCTCCTGTTTAGAATTACCATCTAAACTTCACCTTCTTTCTGATGTGCTACGGCTGGCATTTTCCAAGTTCGGGACCCCTATCCACTACACTTTTCCTACAATCTGTAAAAATTTTAGTAACTCGTCAGTACAGGACTGTTGCTCAGCAAGTGGGGTGGCACAGGTCTCTAGTCTCCCACTCAGCAGGAGCTGGGTATATATTAAAAAGATAGAAGAAATGGCTTCGCTGTCTCATAAACACTTTTTTTTTAGACTTAAATTCTTGCCCTATCTTAAATCAAGATGAAAAGTCCATTTTTCACCACCACTCAAGAAAACCAACAACATGGTTTCATTGAAATATTTCCTGTTGATAATTTTAAAATATTTTATTTCAGTTTCAATGTTTATCCTTAAAAAAAACACCCAAGAAACAGAAACTGCATTATTTAAACTATATAAGTGGGGTGTTTCTGACAATTTCAAATCTTTTCTAATGCAAGCACATGCTGAGTTGAGAGATTTGTCCAGTTTGACCCTGTTCTGCAAACAATTTCAGTGAACAGATGCTTCTGGTAAAAACAATTCATTAAAAAAATTCCCCAAACCTCTAATGTACATCACAGAAAACAGACACTGATCACTTAGTTATAAAAACCTGGCAAGCGATCTTCTTTTGCTTTTTTTCAGAAGCTTCAGTTTCCACAACCGCGCAGTTTTACAGAAAGCGGTCGTGCACATCCAGTTCTACCCTCGAGTAACTTCTAAACACTTCTGGCTTTCCTCACTCTTTGTTTACCTTTTCTCTCTGAATCAGCCCCAGTGTGCGGCTCCTGAAGGAACTGGAGCGTTAGAGATAGTCGAGACCATACGGAAAATTGAAGAATCAATGCATAAAGCCACCGGTCAGCTTTAGCAATTGCTGCATTTGAAGGGCTGTTTCTGACATACCTGCGGGGACTTGTGAGAGCGCCAGCTGTACTGGTGACTGTGGAGACTAGCCAGCAAAATATTTTCATCGGTATCCACCTGGCCAAACCGCAGCGTCTCTTGTGTGTCATTACAGATCACAAAATGGCTGAAGACCAACTCCTCTGCCTCACGGCATTGGTTCTGAAAGGAAAGGGATATGAAAGCCAGTAAGCATCAGATTAATTGCAAGACATTTGGCAGCTGTCTGCCTAGTGGCGACTGTTACAAGACAGAAACGCTTCAAGATCTCTTGCCATTAGCTTTGGTCTCATAGTACTCTCTGCAAAACCTAGTGTTTGGGTCGACAAAATATATCCTAAGACTTAACATATTTTACTTTATGTTTCCGTAATGCAAATCTTAAAGATTTAAAACGACAATAAAACCTAGATTTCCTAACTTACGTAAAAGACTTCAACAAAATTAAATTCAGTGAGAAATGACACGACACACAGGGCAGGCAGCGCACTACGGGCTGAGTGGAGAGGCATGGAGAGGCTTCTCCATGCTTGACAACTGATCTCTCAGGCCAACAGGCTGCACTTCCCCTTCCCCAGCTGCTGCTTCTACTTTGAAATGTTGCTGTGGGTCAGCAGCAGAAGACTCTCTTCTCCTGATACCTCAACATAACTAAAGAAAAAGCAGGAGACATGGGGAGAGTATTTTCACAGCTCCATGAGGCTAGTTTGAAAACGGATCATGCAATTTGACAGTCTAATAGGAAAAATCAAAAACTATCACAGGTTTTAGAAGTATTTTTGATTTTACAATACTTCTTCTCCTGGCAGCAGCATCCTTCCATCCCTCTCTGCTTTTCATCTGGCTGCTTGTCACTTTGCTGACACAATGAGACTATATGATAGTCATAAAAATTACCAGAGCTAGAGGCCTTCCGCCCCTGAAGGCACAAACTATAATCCCCTATACCAGAGAGGTCAAAGTGCAACTGACAATTTGATTTGGAGATCATCTCTCATATATTTCTGTCCTAGTCACTACTGGGCTGGCAGCTTCCACTTACAAGCAACTATCTAGCAACCATAACAATTCCTCCAAGAAAGCAACATTTGGATAGTCTTCATGCAATTTAATGGGTATAACACAAAGAATTTATCTTCTGGTGCTTTTTGTTACCTCTTTTTGACCCATCTTTCCTAGCACACACTTTTGACAATGCTTTATTGTTGGTTGGTTCCCTTTTCTCTACAATACAGCCCAGCTGCTCTTTTCTCATCCTTTCTTCCCATGACATTTTCTCAAACTTATGGGACCTCTGTGGTCTTTGGACCTGATTCTGTTTCCTCTCCTTGCTTTCTCAGTCGACCTTTTAAATGGACATAATGAAGCTAGCACCTCCTCTGTCTATGATCATATGGGTCTCTAGTTCTCTGATAACAACGTGCCTGGAAGCCTGCAGAAATTCAGAGATCAAACAAGATAGAGAGAAAAATATTTCCTCATAGATCCCCACGGATGCTTAGTTATACATGAAAAACAGTTTGGTGCATTGCTTGTAGCACATTGCTGGGTGATACACTTGGAACAGATTTTCTGAAAAGTGAAGTGTGCAAGGTATGCCCAATTTAGCATCCTTGAATGCATGCTCACTACTGTTTATTAACTTAAGAAGAACCTAAGGTGCAGGTTGCGATTCTTTTTGTGACTGACTGTCAGAATGGTTGGCTGGGAGTGTTTGTGCAAAAAGTTATTCACCCTAGGAATATTTAAGCATGAGAATATTTAGATTAAAGTTTCTCCAAATCTCATGAATTCTCCTGCATAAGATCAGGTATCTTCTGTGAAACAAGAGTCAGGTTAGCATAACCAAAATCTCGCTTTTTCAAAGCAATAAAACTCATTACAGAGCAATATGTCTGTATTGCATTCAGTAGCAGAGCTGGGTATGCTAAAGGCTCACATTTACAGTGCCACTTCAGAGTGCGGAGTTTATTTTGGCATTTTCTAGTGGTGGATCTATGCCTTTTTACTGTCAAGCTGCCATACCCACATACCCATAAGTCTACCACAAATATATATATTTTCCTGTTACAGCTTGGCAAAATGTTTGGGTTTTTTTTATTTTTATTTTTATTTTAAAGGGAGGATTTACTATCCATAGAGCTCAGCATGTTGTTATAGTCAAACCTAGATATAACCCTAGAGGACTTTAAGAAAATTTTTTACTCCAATACATTTTCTTGCTGATTACGCACAGACTGGAAGAACAGCAGCAGAAGATGACGAACTTTCTTCTTTTCACCTGACTATTACTGTCAAACTAAGTTAACACAGACTGTAGGTTCTAGCATTTTCTGAAGGGAAAAGGGAATCTACCAAGCTTCAATTGTTTTGTCTTGACTTTTTGGCATTTGTAGAACTCCTAAATTGTACTGGGGGAATACTACCCCATCAGGGATTACGAATAGTCTTGCACACATTTTGGTGCCGATGAATGACTGCCATCAATCATTAGTCTTAAATGCTAGATTTGCTACTAGACTGGTAACTGCTTTTAACAGTAAGCTTCAGTTAAGCAAAAGAGATGTTTTAAGCTCCATTTCATAACATTTCCAAAGTTTTAACCAAGGAAACATCAAAATTTGCATAATAAGGAGTTGCTCCATGCTGACAGGCTTAAGAGAGAGCTACTGATGCCTCAAGTCTTGATAATACCAGCTGACTAAAGGATCATCAAGGAAGCTTGAGGATGCTTTAGCTCAGTATGGCAACTATGCACTGTACAGGCAATATTCTAGGTAACTCTTGCAGTAAATGCAGGAGATTTTTCCCAGAGTAACACCCATGCTTCTTGGTCCCTGGGGAGCTGCAGCAGCTCCCTGCACCCTTCACAGGCAACTGGATCCCAAATTCACTGTTGAAGTCTGAAAACAGAAGGTTCTAGGGTAAGCAGAAAGGGACCAAAAAAAAAAACAAAAACCAACCCAGCAAAAGGACAGAGTGAGGAAATCTTGATTGATAAAAGAGAGTGTAGAGAAACCAGACATAATAAAAACAAACAGAACTGGGCCATTTGTGTGGCAGCGATGCTGAAGGGCTGAATGATGACTCTAGAAGCTAAAAACACCTAAGTGTGGATTAGGAAAAAAACTCCCTCTCTGAATAAAACAGCAAATCAAAAGAATCAGCAAAAGATCAACAGCCTGAATCAGATACAGATTAGGGTCAGTTCCTGGGGGACAATTTCCTGCCCCTCTTTAGATCATTTTTCAGCTGTTCTTTTCTCTCAGAGAGGCCTGGAAAGTGTTTCTTCTTTATTGGGCTTTCAAATATTTTGTGAATTCTATTCAGAGAGGGGAAAAACATCCCACATAATACTAGTTACCAGGCTTTCCCTGTTTCAGGACTTTCTGCTCACATCTCAGCTCACAGCTATTTCAAAGCAAAGATCTGGAAAAAAACCCATAAAAGCCTAGGCCTCTTTATATGCACAAAGTTATTTTCTGTGTGCTTCACAAGCTACCGAAGACCTGTGCAAGCCTTCTCTCTCTCACACACACACGTCCACACACTCTCTCTTTCTAGTACCTAGTAATGTCTTTTTGGACAGAAAGTCTTTAGCATTTTCTCATCTCCCTCAAAGTTCCTCAAAGAGAAAAGAACATTTTCCTTCTGATGGTTTAAACTTCATTCTCATGGCAGTATCCTGACATGATCACCTAGAAGGTTAAATTGAAGCTACATGCAAATTTTCTGTACCCTTTTCCTTTGTTCTTCGTGCTTGTGGTAGAAAGATGGGGAAACTACTGCGATCACAGATGTCATTTTGACTGACCCCAGCTCATTAAGAAAACTTATGCAACTGCCAACAGAAAGGTTCAGCACCACACGGACCTTGAGGAAAATAAGTTCTAATGGTTTAAAACAGGTTTAAAACAGGAGCTTTTATAACTTCTGAGGGGTTTAGGAAAACATTTGCGGTGCAAGACCACAAAGGAATAGTTTTTTCTCAGGAACACTCACTCAGTACCATACCTGGGGAGCTGTTTTCTCAGCTGACCCTGTGTCTCTACCTATCACAACGCACTAATGCTATAAAACAATTTGTGAAGGCTGAAATGCCCAAATAAAGCCCCCCCCCCCTTTTCAGAGGAGACATGCATTTTCTATCTCACTTGATACTCTGTATGCTATTATTAAATAATAAAACTAAATTAATAACAATCTTGAATTTCCCTGCCCAGTTATTTGATTATCAAAACCATTACTTTAGCTTTGCATTTAGGTGTGCATTAGCCTGTTACTGCTTGTATTTTAACAGGGATTTCAGATTAGACAGTGAAATATGTCAAAAGGGGAAACTGTTTTTAAAAAGCGCTAATCCTCTCAGATTTTCAGCATGTGACTTAGAAGTATAAAGCAAATTGTATGCCTAGTGTTTTTTAGGCTTAATCTACTTTCAAAATGTTCATCATTACTTAAACAAAAAAAAATATCAGTCCAAATCTAGGAAACAAAGACACCGACAGAGGCTTCTGTTAATTCTGAACTCTTGACCTAAAGGTGCAGGGCCAAATTGTTTCATGCTTCATCTGTCTGTCCACTGACTACAACATCACTTGTTTCAGATATTAATCCAGTAAAAAATATGCGGAGAATTCAAATAACCTTTCCTGCTTATTAAATTCATGCTTTTAGTTGGCAGCATTTATTTTATATTTTGTGTGAACAGCAAACATCAAACAATGTTTATCATTGGGAAATTCATTCCCTCTCCATGCAGTGCATGTGTCCCCCCCACCTCCCCTCCCCGGTCTGGAGGTAAAGCCACATACAAAACATCTTGGTAACAATTAATTTAATAAGCCGTTTTGAACCCACTTGTGTGTTAACTGTTCCCTAATTTCAAAGTGGTGCAAGTTTTTAATCTCGAATACTCAGGGCTAGATACCCACCACATCAGAACATGGTGGCAAGTACCCCTGACATGAGAGGAAACGAGAAAATTACAGCAACAATTACAGAAGTATATCCTCCTGTGGCTCATGTTAACATTGCCAAATCCATGTATAAATCAGTACCAACTATTCATAGAATGTACCTGTCAGCAATATACTATGCGACATATGGCTCTACTTAATCAAATATACAATTCCATTTTTTCAACTCAGAATATTCCTTCAAGGCACAGAGTAGTCAGTCAGTCATTCACACTGTGATGTGGTTTAAAACATTTAAATATTTATGCACCATATTTTATTTATATGTATAGCTATGTCTGAGGGATCTTTTTTTTCTCCATCCTAAGAGGAAACTGACCTTTCTGAAGGCCATTTTGCAGTAGTTGCCACACATGTCTTAGATGAGGAACTAGTACTAAGTCAGAAATATTTTGGGTTTAAACAGCCCAAAATAAGACTCTCTTATACTTTCTATGTTTGTTTTTTATTAAAAGCATTGTTCAAAATATGACAAAAAACAGAAATTGGAGCTACAAAGATTTTTGTTCACATTGATATTTGAGCCAGCTGTAAAGATTTAAATCACACTAGATCTTATTTTATGAATGTCCTTTTGCAACAAGAAAACCATGGAATGCCCTTAAAAAAGAATTTTTTGATATAAAACAGATGTTTTATCCTTTTTTGGGGGCTTTGTTATTGTAGTGCCATGATAGGTAATTAATTCCCAGGCTCCACATAGGTCTTCAGGCAGATGAAGAGAATGATTTGATTTCAAGGCTATAGTGGAGTAAGGGAATTACAGGCCTTCAAGGGGTCATTGCAGAAGCAAGGTTCCTTACGCTGGGACTCGCTTCAGCTATTAATGCTGCTTGCACAGAATGTAATGTGAAACTAGTGTTGAACTTCAATAAGGATAGAAGTAGTAGCTGGAAACAATATGCTCTACCGCTCAGACTGAGCTGTGCTTACACATCATGCATCACTCACCTTTTCATAAATTAACGGAACATTATGATTTTCAAGACCAAGATTCTGATTATTCTGATATAAATCCACGTAGTTTCACTGAATCTCAAGCAGTTCTGGCTACATTTACCTTTACATATAGCATTCATTGTCTCCTAATTTTCATTGCTATCTTGGAATTAATGTTTACTAATAAAAAACACTTTTTGTGTAAATTAACTTTTACATCTTGGAATATTTTTAATAAATGCAGTTGGTATTCTAATTTGCTATTATATGAATCACAATAGCTACTTTTTTTCTCCTTATTGTATTTGCATACCTGCTGCCAAGCTTGAATTGCTGTATTTAGAGAATGAAGTGCGAATTGGCCAAAGTTGATGAAAATGGGGTCCACCATTATCGTGCAGTCCAACAGCTTTCCTACTGTGCTGCTGGAGATAGCAATCTGCCCCCAGATTTTGAAAGGTTTCACAACACTCTGCATAGTCACGTTTCGGCACTCCAAAAGCTTACAGTCGGTTTGGGTTGAAAACTGGATCTCCTGGAATACCGACTCATCGCTCCACTGACGAAGATATACATGAGGCTCATCAAAGGAAATTATCATGTATTCTAGTTCAGATGGCATGTTCTTATCAGATAAAAATGGCTGAAGAAACTTTGGTGGTGCTGAAAAGTAAAAGAACAAGACTAGAACATCACCATTGCCACATTCTGTATGTTTCTGTAAATTGGGTTTTAACTGCTTGTACATATGATGAAAAGAAGTAAAATTCATAAAAGAGCTGACAGTTCTGAAATCTGAAATTAATCGTGTTCACACTGTTTATTAGATGTAAAATAGAACTGTAATTAATAGCAGCTGCAAACAAAAAGTATCTGCAAACCAAAATCTTTTCATGGTAAATGGACCAGCCAGCCAAACTGCTTTACCTACACGCTGCACAATACTTCAGATTGCCACCTATTTGGAGCAGAGACCACATTTCTGGGAGAATTCTTGCTATAGTATATGCATGTGATATTCCACACATAGCACATTACAAATACAATAAAAATTAGCAATATAATATTTGCTGACATGTGACTGTGCAGGCTAACAGGCTCCACAATGAAAATTGTCTTTGCTGCAATTACAGAGAGTTCAAACCACAAACCCACTGAGATGCAACATATTACCCCATAATACTAGAAATTAAACAAAACAGTATCCTGAGACTAAAGCATGAGAAATATATCACAAAAAAGATTTTATCGCATTCAATGAAGCCTCACTCCTGCAAAGTGCTGAGCACTGTGGCAGCAGACCCTGCAAGGCACGTACACCACTTGTGTAACATTAAACATGCGATTATTTCCATTGATGTTATTATTTATGCTGCTGGAACTACTCACATGCTTAAAATTAGCATATGCTCAAGTGCTCTACAGATTTGGAACCAAAACACTCATCACTTCCCAGGATCAAGCCCTATTATTCCACAAAAGCATAATGGATACAATAAGTTTTGTCCTCCCTTCGCGTATGACATAGCACAATGGAGCCCCAAAACTTAAGGCCTTTGGGTGCTATAACAAGAACAGCAGCAGCAGCAGCATAAACTCAGTC
This sequence comes from Anarhynchus alexandrinus, assembly GCA_008711295.1. NCBI lineage: Eukaryota > Metazoa > Chordata > Aves > Charadriiformes > Charadriidae > Anarhynchus > Anarhynchus alexandrinus. Next base: position 1,969,719 of record VUYV01000107.1, read on the forward strand.
GCTGTTGAAAAATGAAACAGCTGGGTTTGATTTTAATCTGATTTTTGCTTTTTCCAGTACGTGTAATTTTAAAGATTGAGCAGCTGGAATTGGAGTGTAATAGTGAGGAAGATAATGTACTGATAGAGGTACCCGATAGACAAGAAATTATTTGTTACACGTTGGGTGTCAGTCTTGGTGTGATTTGATAATGAATATATTATAATACTTGCAGAAACACAAAAACTACTCACAAAGAGAGCTGTCCCTGTCAAAATTATTTAAGATATTTGCTCATCTTCCATGGAAAGCATTCCTGGCATTTGAAAATCAGACAATAATCTAAAGATCTCTTGGAATGTATTTGCCATTAATGCAATGACAGAGAGCACTGAACAAAAACAGATGTAGCTCCAAAAGTGATCATAATTGAAATAGCAGTTAAATCTGCAGTTCTCCGAGCTCTTCCGAGGAATTCTTACTAAGGGGGTTGCAAAATCTTCAAATATTTTAATAGTACTGTTAATATGCTGGAAAATTTAAAAGATCAAATTCATTCACTAAGATGGCTCAAAACTGAAGTGGCACCTGCTGTCACTAATCAGACTCCGAAAACCGGATGGCTTCTACAGTTACCCGTTCCGGAGGGAGGAAGGGGGGTGATCAGCCAGCCCCACTGCCTACCGTATGTATTTTCTCAATGCACAGAAATCATCAGTTTTACCCTGAAGTCTGTACCACTGGTGGCTGTTGGTGTTAATTTATTTCAGGAATGCCTGTTTGAATAAGGAAATGAGGACTACAGACGGCAAAACAGCAATTAAACAGCATCTATGAACTACATATGCTTTTATTATTCTACATTAAGGAATACATACCTGTGCCTAGTTGGTCAAGATGATGGCAGAGGTGGACTTCCAAATAAGTAAATTGGATCAACACACTTAGTGACGGCACAAACCAGGGAGTAAAACAGGAGTCAACCCTGGTACAGGCTGCTAATGCTGTGGGGGTTACAAGCTGATCGCACGCACTTTGTGAGCCAGATTCGCTTTCTGAGCTGCAGAAGGTAGATAACAAAGTGGTAATTCAGCACCTCCAGGATTTTATTGCTTTACAGTAAGACATCACCATGTGCCACGTTGGTTTTCTGTCACAGCCAATGTCATCATTTTCTTTTAACAGCTAATGTTAGTGTATGTACTTTTTCCCAAGCAGAATATATCAGACAAGATTGCAATCTCTAACAATGGTTTTATCACACTGCTCTTTCAATTTACAAACTGAGACACCTGAACCACAGATGTGAACCATATTTACAGAAATAAAACCAAAGTATACCAGGTATCTTTAATTGTTGAAATAGCTAAACAGAGTATATTACCATTATTAAAGCTATAAGAATAAGCTGAAAGTTAATCTGGTCAAGAGAATGATTTTTTTCACTCTATTTTGAGGAACCCGACTCACAACCATCAAACTACTTCTATGCATAAACCCCATCCCTTTAAGCTTTCTTTCCTTCACCATTCTCATTCTACAGTCATCATTTAAAAAGAATGTCCAAGTATTACAAGCTCAGCCTGAAGCCTTTTACTAGCACGTATTACAACATATTAACTATACATTTAAGATGCCTTTTATTAGCACCTATTACAACATATTAACCATACATTTAAGATGCCACCCCACTGAATTTTTTTTGCTAGCTGTACTGACGCCATGAATTTCCAAGCACTATCTTTCAATCTCTTGAGAGCAACTAACACTACATCACAATTCTATAGGTTGCTAAGACACCACTGAAGTACAAATAAACTTTCTAATTTAATCCAAATCTATCCTTAACATTCCTTATTCTCACTCCCATTGCAGTTTGGCACTAAAGAGTTTTAGTTTAAAAACATAGATTTGATTCAAGAAAACTAAGTCCACATCCTCAGTCCACTACTGCTTTTATTTTTAAAATAAAATTTCATTAAGGATTAACTAATGCCAACTTACAATTTTTGTCAGAAAGTAATTAGCTTTTATAAAGCACCATGAACAGATTTCCATTGATACTTTAAATTCAAACACAAGTTTAAATTCAAACATTGGCTTTCAAAGCAATGTGTCTTACGCTTTTAGAACCAAATTTTTCATCACTCCATGTGTGTTACTGCAAAATTATGCACAAGTATAGTAGGTACTCTAAATGTTCAGCTGCAAATGCATAGAATTCCGTGGTTATCTAAATTTATCAGTATTTTGTGTTACGGTAACTGGCTAGTATGGTATTTATTTATGGAGCTTAAATCCAACTTTAGATTTGTGGACATAAATCTAAATACTTGTGTAGCAGTAAAACCCAACTAAAATTAGCTAATTATCAAAGAATCGAGACAGGATATCAAGAGTGGATTAGGCTGGTAAAGAATGCAAGAGAGATCACTTAATCAGATTTTTAGCTGCACTCCTGTGCTTTACCTCTTCAAATTGCCTGTTTACATTTAAAAAATAGTGTTGTAGGTTTTTTGAGACCTGGCATCTTGGGAAAGAAAATTATTCTTTCTATTCACATGATACAGTATCTACGGGAGTGGACTACAGTCAAAGAAACGGAAGGCTTTTCTTTGTTCTGCCATGGATTTTCCTTAGATTGTTGAAACAAAGCATGGAAGCAAATCCAAAAGCCACCAAAATTCATATGCTTATTTAGACCACTAAATACTTTTGAATCCATGAAACTGATTAGTTCTCTCAGAATAACTGTCAATATTTTAAGATTTTTTTTTCTCATTGCATTGTGATTATAAACAGAATTTCAGGGATGTATGGAATGAAAATAGAAAAAAGGTAGAGGGGTGCAAAGCAATGTTAACTGAACTATTAGCAACTGTAAAAAAATAATTACACTTTGATATTCTGAATTAAGACTTAGGTTGTACAAACAACTATAACACTAACTGCAGCAAAAAGCAAGGGCATTTATTTCTGAAATTATAAATTTATTTTCCTCGGAAATCTATTCCTTGAGGCACCTATCAGTGACTCAGCATTTTTATTTCCTTAGATAAGTTTTTTTGGAGATGGATGTTTTCATAAAATAAAAAACAAACAAAACCCTCCAAATTTTTATTTATTCAAATTTCATATACCGGCTTTTTTTTTTTTTTTTTTTCAGCTTTTTATTTTGTNAACCACAATGATTACAGGGGAACATGACATGCTTGATGCAGGAAGAAATGTGGCAGGAGCTTCCCACCAGGGAAACAATTTGAAGCATTTAGCCATATTTGCTCTGATTTTTTCTGCCCCACAAGCAGCAGATCAAGCGGACGTAATATTCTGGAACTCAAGATGTTGGGAACAAATAGACTGAAAACTGCTTTTTGTTTCCTCATGGAGAGTCACCTTAGAAGCCAAAAAGGCCCACCACTGAAAGGATTCCCTAGCAAATTTCAGAGTCCAACCACAGGCTTAAAAAAACTAACCAGAGAGAAACAGCCAATGAGGGTGGGACAATGTTGCTCCCTGGGACAGAACTGGCCTCACATCCTCTCCTGTGGTAGGAAGGGACAAGCGCTGGCAGTGGAGGACTGAGAGGAGCAGGACAATGTGGGCTAAGCCACATTTTAGAAGGGAAAGTCACTCTACAAAGAGAAGATCACCTTCTAGAAATCATCTGAAAAGAAACGCAACAAGGATTCTTTCATCTTTTTCCTGTCTGATCAGACTTTGTTCAAGTGTTCTTGTTTTATCTGTGAAGGGGTCCATTTGACTTTTATTCAACCAGAAACCCAATCCAGAATTATAACCCCCATGTTGTTATGAAAATAAAAATACAGTAACAGTATAAATCAGTTCCAGTACAAAATATAGTAAGAGCAGCATGCAAATTACTATAGTATTGCCTTAAAAAAGAACTGTTATAAGAGATCATAATATCGAGTGAACAGTTGTTAAAGGGGACTGTACAATCACTACCACTACCCTCCAATTTTAAATTAAATCCCATTAAAACTCTCGGCCTAGGCAGACTTCCGTCAGACCTTTAGCACTGCTACTTTCTCATTTACCGTGCATAGAGCACAGAAATAAAAAACACAGTCCTTCATCACATACTGTGCACAAACAGAAAATAAAGCAGTGTTAGCTGAAAACCCAGGAAATTTTCTATTAAGTCCTGGTGAACAATAGTAGGAGCATTAATATCATAGAGGTAGATCTGATTGTGAAATCAAAATTTGCGCATCAATTGAATACAATATAAAAAAATCCCACATTCTCTTGGCTGCTTTGGAGCTACAAAACGCAGCGTGGACTTTCCACAACTCTTCAGTTGGGGAGGAAAGTAATAACTAGCTTCTACTGCTTTGTGTTTGACACAACATGCTGAGGGATAGGCGATAAATAAATTAATAAAATAAAATGAAATAAATAAAACTAACCTGGCTTTAATACCTGAAACTTATTTTTTCTTTTTTAATTCTGCGAAATATCAGAGTTTTTAAAATGGAAAATATCTAGATTCTAAGTCATTATATATTATAAAGCATGATAGTTTCATATCATGCAAAGCAGTTCAAGTTAAATATATGGCAACTGGGAACAATGACTTAACAGTGACCTGCATTATTCTTGTTATTTTAAGAGTGGAATATTTAAACCAAAACTGCCATTTGTGACGAAACCGCAACATGGGAAAATATCCACTGGGAAGAAGAAAGAGACCACTTAACTCATTTAATTTATGACTCAAACGCTGGTCTGAACCCAAATTGTTAGAGGTCAAAATCCAGTACATCATCTACTTTGAATAAAAGCTAAAACAATTAGCAAGAAACATGATCATGATTCCTCACTTTAATTTTTAAAAAGTAGCAATTTAAGGCTTATTTAGAAGTTTTTGTACTTGTTTCATGGTTTGTATCTTAAGGCATTTTCAATTACTATTTCACATTAGTATGTCAGTAATTATAAAAATACTGTTTACATTACACAGGAGATGCCCAAATATATAAACCATCTTGTAACGTAACCCATTTAAACAGAGAATGATAAACCCTCCCAAGCAGATCAGGGAGAGGGTTCAGTGTCTCACCACCCAAACAGAGCTTTAAATAAAAGTAATTTTGATTATAATTTGTTAGTCCTCCAATACGAAAATGCAACCTATAAAAATAATTTATTCTATGATAATTTCCTTTTAATCCCCTATTTTAAGGTCTTCCATAAACAGTCATTAATGCCATGTATGATTCCTTCCATAAACACCCAAGGGGATCTTAAATTATCTCACTTCGGACTACAGATTTGTTCATTCATTGAATAAACATTCATAAATGTTCACTGAAACCTTATTCATTCATTGACTAAGGAATGGTTTACAAAATTCTTAAAAATAAACAACATTGTACACATATATACTATGTCCTTAACCAGATAGCCCCTTGTTTTTTATACTTCTAATTTCTTCCTGATCAATCTCAGAACGAGCTTGCACATCACAGGATTTGCATCATGACATCTTTGCATATTCCCATATTCATTATTGGTTGATACACTTCAGCCTGCCAGCTACTGCTCAATGTATCACACATCATCTCACAAACGTTTTTGCTCTCCTTTCACATGAGCCACATAATACTTTATATTATACTTTATAATATAAAGTATTATACTTTATATTTGTACTTTATAACTAATACTAGGAATCAGTAATAAAGTACTTAAGGGATCAGCTCTCTGGTATTAATAATTAGCATATCATAGAGGTTACCACAAAAAAAACCCTGCAGAATTTGAAGGAAAAAATATTATCATTGAGCAGCAGCTGCATGCATATGGCAGCTGTTAGAGTCTGACCCAAAATACCAGATCAAACTAAGAAAATAAACTTCAACAAGACTAAGCATTTTTATACTTTACAATTAATACTGAATTAAATTTGCTAATCAATCATACAGTTACAGCATGTCAATGCTGTAATGTCAAATCACAGTGAGTCTCCAGGAAAACCAAGATTCAACTTTTATACTGTCTTCACTTCTCGCTCTCATTCGCAGATGCCCTCAGCCGTGAAGTTCCCCGGTCTAACACTCGGCACTGGCTTTAAGCACAGATCCTTGTGGCTCTTCTCACAAGTCTAAAATCTCATGTTAAACACTTGCTTTAGGAACAAGCCTAACATTGAATTTACCATGACATGGGGCAGTCTCTCTCTCAAAACCGAAAAAGTTGGGGATTTTTTTGTCAAGCAGAATCCAGAATACATTTTAGGGTGCTTGGTTACAAGAAAATAACCATACTGGTAGCAATATGTTTATTTGATGAAGATAGAGCCACAGTTTCAGCAAAGTTACTGCCAATATGGACTTCCTATGCTACTAGGGGTCTAGAAAGGTTGACTTTCTCTGCAGGTCCACAGTATCTGTCACCCACCTCCTAAACCAGGCTTCACTTTAACAGAACGTGATCCTTTAGGGCTTAACCGTTACCTTAAACTTGTTCTGCAGCTGTAATTATATGTATTTCAGTGCTTGTGAACTGTCTCAAAATCTCCAGCTCAGTAACATGGGACTGGCATGATTTGCTCTATCTCCAAGAAAAAAACAGGGTGTCCCAAACACCATAGGTCAAAGCCTCATCTCTGAGGAACAGCTGCTCTTTTTCTGACCCATTAAGTTTCTCTGTGAATGATCACTCCAGGATGGTCAAGACTACTTCTTCCACACCAGCCCTTCCTGCAGTCATCCTTAAAAAAGGTTGCAGTACAGGCTTGTTTGAAGGTAGTATAAAGAGAGATCAGTTTGAATTTTTATCTGAAACTGTGGCTGAGGCAGAGAATATAATCTTTTCTCTGATTGAAATCAGAGGTTTTCCTCACGTGTCCCTCAGGTTTCTGGCTTCTGGATGGAGTTCACTCTGACCTATATGAATCTTTAACTTTCCAGTCTACTGTTCATGTAGGGGTAAACTACACCTCTTAAAACTATTATGAATTCCTCAGGCCACCAAAGTATCGGGACAGGTGACTTTGCAGTCTCCATGCACACACCTAAGGAGTTGGCAGTTCATAACCCCTTCCCTTGGCTTGTCTCTTTCTCTTCTGGTTATTGACCTTCAAATGCTTTGCTAGAGTGGTGCGTGGTTTTTGCTGCCTGCTTTCCTTTCCTGCTGTCCCTATTTAGTGAACTACTAATGCTTCAGTTTAATTCCTGTCCTTTCAGTTGTAGTTTCTGTTTTAGTTTTACGTGTATAAACACAATCTGGAGGACACAGTGCTTCTAATATCATTGCTATGGACAGAGCAATTGTCTTCCTTGGAGTCTTCGGGTACCTCAAGGCCATTAGGATATTTCTACCCCTTTATAACTTGATACACTAATACCACTGAGGACACTCACTATCATGCAGCAGGCCTGCAGCCTCTCAGGTGAAAACTCACGAGTTTGGACCTTCTAGGCAGGTGAATTCATGTTATGCTGTAAAATGTTTCTGATGTTAAACACAGTCCAAACTGGTTTTATATATTTTTTTTAATTATTTGTATTTCATTTTAACCCTGGCCGTTTTCTGAATGATTACTACTCATTAGCTTACCGGAGCTCCCTGAATGAAACATTGCATATAGAGATGAACCCTATTTGAACAGAAAACAATAAACAAGATTACAGTGCCAAATGCCTTGATGAAAAAAATCTACTAAATTTCACTACTTCATTTTCAGTTCCCACCGAGTTCACATTTCTGTGGTGTTAAGCTGACCAGGAAGGCAATTTTGCCAAGGTCCCACATTCAGAGGAATTAACCTTGTCTAAAACACTTAACTTCTCAATGATGAAAATGCATTCTTTCACAATTAACATCAAGAAATCATTTCCAACCTGGTACTATTAATGGAAACCAGATGTTTAATTTTCTTCATTGATTTTGTTAGCCATGTTTGTATTTCCTGATTTCTCTGAATTCTGTAGCTTCACATAACATATATGTGCATGCTACACACTCATTCAAGCATGTGTTCATATAAAGGCAGCAGCAATCAGCAAATACCAGTGATCCAACAGGGTCATTCTGGGTTTTCCGCTCTCACTATAAAATATTAAGAAAGTCTTTGAAAGCAACTCCACTGCTGTTGGTGGAGAGAACTTGTACTCATTTCTTCTTACTCTACATATTAACCAAAACCGAATGAATGCAAACAGAGTGAGTATCTGTCATTATGCATTGTTTCCAGCTGTAAACATAATGAAAAATGTCTCCGCAGTGTTTGAAAATGCTGATTAATTTTTTTTACTGTTAGCATAGTAAGCAAGCTGTGTGAATAATAACGTAATGCTCTTGAAGTACTAAAGTTTTATTTAATATATTTAAAATAGACACTTGGCTTATTCTAGTCATTGATTTGCACTGAGGACAGAATAAAGGCGATGTACGGGGGGTGCATGGAAGAAGAATGTTTACTACTATGTTATACAATAGATTGCACCCCAGCCTTCTTTTGTTAATTAGCTAATTTTACTGCCTTGTGCAGCTAAGAGGTTTCAGGATATGGCCTGTTTGTCTTCACTTTTCAGTAATACTTGAGTTCAGAAAATTGATGAATATGATGTTGCCAGGCTGCCCATAAATCTAAAAAAGAGCTCCTTTTGTGCACACTCCGTGTCCTTGAGTGAAGGTGAACTACAGTGTGAAGCTCATTTAAGACCAGAGACTCTTATGACATACGAAAACAGTAACTTATTTCCCAAGTCTCTTGAAAAAGATCTCTCAAGAGTGTAGCATTAGATTTCTGCTTTTCCATCCTCCTTTAAAATTACCTTTGGTCATCCGCCACGTTCTGATTGCTGTTCAGGACAATCCTCCACAGATCGGAGGCTATGAGCTCTTTCTGATCATTCACAAGGTTGATACTGGGCAGCTGTAGTTCACAGACTTTGCTTTCTGACAGACTGAATTCCCGGAATGCAACAAATGATTTCTGAAGCTCATCCCAGTACTCCAAGCTGCAAGGAATCTGTGATAAAAGGGAGAAGGCATAATTACTTTATGCTTGATTGCAGACATAATGGGATTTACTGTATATGCTAAAAGTGCAGAACTAACTAAACTAAATAAAATTAAGCTGTCATATAGAAAACCAGACTTGTAACCGTTACTCTGGTTCTGCGCCGTCTTGACTTGAATTAAAATGTTTTTAGAACGTCATTGCAGTGTAACACTTCAAACTTTCTCTTACTAGGTACAGAAATAGCTAGTTGTTCCACAGTACCCAAGAATAACAAAGACAATTCAACTAATCATTATTTGTATTATGCAGCCAAAAAAATCCATCAGATGTCATCATGTCACGGTATCAAGGACATTCTAATCATCATTAATTTTTTTTTTTTTTGCTTGAAGTAGCTCTTTTAATTTTATTACATAACAAAATGTCAATTTATTAATTACTCATTTATTGTCATATTAAAATGATCAAAGATGCACAGTAAAAATGATGATGAGCAACACAATGCCTTGTGGTGGGCCAACACATGAATAAAAATCCTGGGACAAATCATGAAGTACTTATAATCACATGATCTTCTCTTTCATGGAATATGCTATTTAGACAACTGTGTGATTTTGAGAACTGAAACCCAATAAATATATAATAGCTTCTGTTTAATCCCATCCCTAATTTTAAGTCCGTAAATAACCCAGTTGGATTATTCCTGAATGCATCACTGAACTGGAGAGAAATGTTATCAGAGACATTTCTAAAGACAATAAAACCCAATTTTTTAATAAAAGCATAGATTTTAAAGGACTCCTTTTAGGCCTTTTTTAGGCCTCCTTTTTTGGGGGTAATACCATGAAAGTGAACAACAATATGAATTTAAAACAAATGCAAACTCAGTAAGATATGAAGATTTTAGAATAAAGATACAGAAATCCACAGTTATGGCACTTGTACATGCTCAAGAAATACTAAAAGTCAAGTTGACATAAAGAAATAGTAAAAAATATAGTAAAAAAATGCATGTGTATGTGCTATTATCTTTTTCATCCCTGTGTGCCTGTATATTACTTATATGTAAGAATTATACTTATATAAGTACTTATATGTAAGAATTATACTTATATAAGTAAGAATTATATGTACATATATAAATAACCAGGAAAAAAGTAAGAATGTGGTAGAATGCAAGTAAATCTAAGCACAGCTAGGAAAAGCTCTATATGTATTCTTCCTTGTTACTCAGTAAGGACTATGATGCATGTGCAGATGACAGTAGGCTGATTAATTAACAGGAATGAAGATTAAGAAGGAAAATTCAGGGAGCTCAGTGGTTCAAGAGGGGAGGGCAAGGGAATGTAAATAATCACCAAAGAATTCTGGAAAAATTAACACATGGAACCACCTGAAACAGACTTTTACTACATCTGTCAAGTCACAATGATACCTGAAGACTGAAAAAAGCAAGCACAGTCACTAAAATTTTTTTAGGTCAGGATGGAGGAAAAAAAAAAATTGTTTATAAGCTGCATATTCAGTTGGGATGGTGAAGATATGCAAATGTCAGCTGGAAAATTATGAGGCAGTATTGATGATGCCTGGAAAAAGCAAATGCCATCCTGAGAGACATCAGGTGAGATATTTCCAAAAGCGAGGGAAAAATATTAATTGACTTGTATAGGACACCAGTGAGGCCTCATCTGGAATATGGCACACATTTCCAATTCTTCATGTTAAAGCTGTATTAACGCACACTACGATCTGTGCAGAGTTGAGGACCAAAAAAAAAGGAAAACAAAAGGAACATGATTGCTTTCCCCAGACTTCTCAGGAGAGAACCAGTTAATAGAGGAAAAGGTCTATAGAAACTATGAGTCAAAATTGAGTTGCTCTATGAATAAAGTGTAAGTCTAGAAACCTGAACAGAAAAAGATAGGGAGGTTTGAGGACAGCTTGATTTATTAATAAGACGGAGACAGTAACAAGCATTGCCCCAGTGAGAGCAAGCTGGGCTTGATGACCCAGAAAACATCCTTCTTGGTTCTGTGTTGCTAACTCTACAATGGTGCTGTGCACAACAACAGCAATATAAAATATTATATTATGGTGTTTGAAGCTGTATTTCAAAGTCACACAATATTTATTCTTTTTGCTCTTAGTGTCATTACAGAGTCTTAGATGTCTTCAAAACTTCTCAGCGTTGAATTATTTTAGCCTTTAATGCCTGTGGACAAACACTCAAAATTTCAATACCACAGCAATGTTCCTACCCTTCAATTAAGGATATACCCAAGGAATTCCCCTATGTTAATGATGAACACATAAATAGCAACTTCCATCATCCACTATCTTTCATACTACATTGTAGAGTCATTCAAGCTCACATGATTCTTTTCTAAACCTCTACAGTCTCCATTGGTGATAAACATTTGATTTTATTTAAAATATTGCAATACTTGGCCTATTTCCTACAGCATAAAGTCTTGGAATTATATAATTGCAAAAGGATCTGTATCATTTCTGACAAAAGCTTGCAGCCTTTCATGGTTGCACAGGTACTTCTGATGAAATTCATCTGTGGGTCCTGAGGAAACCAGCAGATGAAGTTGCCAAGCCACTACCCACCATATTTAGAAGTCACGGCAGTCTGTTGAAGTTTCCACTGGCAGGAAAAGGGGAAACATAACCCCCATTTTTAAAAAGCGTAAAAAAGAAGACCCGGGGAACTACAGCCTAGTCAGCCTCACCTCTGTGCCCAACAAGATCATGGAGCAGATCCTCCTGGAATCTCATGGAAAATAAAGAGGTGATTGGTGACAGCCAACATGGCTTCACTAAGGGCAAATCACGCCTGACAAATTTGGTGGCCTTCTATGATGGCATTACAGCATTGGTGAATAAGGGGAGAGCAACCGATGTCATCTACCTGGACTTGTGGAAAGCATTTGACACTGTTCCACTTGACATCCTGGTCTCTAAATTGGAGAGATGGATTTGACAGATGTACCACTCGGTGGGATAAGGAACTGGCTGGATGGTGGCACCTAAAGAGTTGCGCTCAATGGCTCCATGTCTGAGTGGCGAGCAGTGACAAGTGGTGCTCCTCGGGGGTTGGTACTGGGATCGGTGCTGTTTAACATCTTTATTGGCGACATGGATAGTGGGATTGAGTGTACCCTCAGCAAGTTTGCTGACAACACCAAGCTGTGTGAAGCGACTGACACGCTGGAGGGAAGGAATGCTATCCAAAGGAACCTGGATAGGCTCGAGAGGTGGGCCTGTGGAAACCTCATGAAGTTCAACAAGGTGAAGTGCAAGGTCCTGCATGTGGGTCAGGTCAATCCCAAGCACAAACACAGGCTGGGCTGAGAATGGATCAAGAGCAGCCCTGAAGAGAGGGACTTGGGGGTGTTGGTGGATGAGAAACTAACATGAGCTGGCAATGGGTGCTTGCAGCCCAGAAGGCCAGCTGTATCCTGAGTGGCATCAAAAGAAGTGTGGCCAGCAGGTCGAGGGAGGTGATTCTGCCCCTCTACTCTGCTCTTGTGAGACTCTACCTGGAGTACTGTGTCCAACTCTGGAGCCTTCAACATAAGAAGGGCATGGACCTGTGGGAGCGAGTCCAGAGGAGGGCCGCAAAGATGATCAGAGGGCTGGAGCAACTCTCCTGTGAAGACAGGCTGAGAGAGTTGGGTTTGTTCAGCCTGGAGAAGAGAAGGCTCCGGGGATACCTCATAGCAGCTTTCCAGTACCTGAAGGATGCCTACAACAAAGCTGGAGAGGGACTTTTTACAAGGGCATGTAGAGATAGGACAAGGGGTAACAGTTTTAAACAGAAAGAGGGTAGATTTAGACTAGATAATAGGAAGAAATTTTTCACTATGAGGGTGGTGAGGCACTGGAACAAATTGCCCAGAGAAGCTGTGGAGGCCCCATCCCTGGAAGTGTTCAAGGCCAGGTTGGATGTGGCTTTGAGCAACCTGGTCTAGTGGAAGGTGTCTCTGCCCATGGCAGGGGGGTTGGAACTAGATGATATTTAAGGTCCCTTCCAACCTAAACCATTCTATGATTCTACATATAGCAGTATTTATTTCTGCATATTTTTAAATCTCAGTACTTAAAATACCTTGAGATTTTTTAGGAATCTGATTCAATATATTTGAATACTTGGTTTGGTCTTGTGCTTCCTCTTGCTTATCAACACCTAAGTTATCTTTTCTTGTCAATGTTGCTGAGTAACACATGTGCAACAAAAGTCTCATAAAGCTATCCTATTATTTAGGCTATTTATTTCTTTTAGATTACATCTCACAACAAAACTTTTTTTTTTAATATGCAAGTCTCCCTAATGAGAATCTTACAAAATTGGATCAGAATGGCACGTAGTGGACATTTTAAAAGAGGCTAAGCAAGGTGATGAATTCTATTCCCACTGCAATTAGTGAGCTGGAAGAGCACAATAAGGAATTTCATAATATTTCATAAGTGGCACTACAATATGAAAAATGTAAAACTATCAGTAAGGCTAGAGGAAAGTAATATGGAGAGATTGAAAATAAAGATTTAAACTAAAGGCAGAAAGAAACTTGGAAAAAAAAAAAACCAAAAGAGATTTCATACATACTGTTTAAAAAAAAAAAAGTAGGTATGCTGGACTCAGCAGTACGAGTAGCCAGAAAGAACATATCACCTAACAATTAAAGCAGGCTGGTAAGCATCTTGAAAAGATTATTCCCCTTTATTTTTGCTCAGGATTTTTCTCCTAACTGTTGTAACACATCAAGAAATCTATCAGAGCAGGAGACAGTATGCTTCAAGACGCCACCTGCACATTAGAAGTAAAAAGTCAAAGACACGCTTTATGTGATTGCCTATACAAAATACAGCTCATGCTTTGGGACTGCCCAAACTGTAAGCTTTCTAGTTTGAAGCTTGCAAAAGACTTAGTTGACTTAGAATCTTTGATTCCTACATATCTAGCTTTATTTGTTCTAGGGGGTTTATTACTAATGCCTGATCTGGATAAGTTTAAGGAAAGATGTTAGCTTTGGGCAATATTAGCTGCCAAAAATAATAGTTGTGAAAGCCTGGAAATGGGCTATAATGCCAGAACTGAGTCATAGGCAGTGGGAATAAGTGAATTAGCTGCAACAAAAAATTCCCCATATGTAGAATTAAATATGGTACTTTTACCTTAAAATATTTGAATAAAACCTAAGCTATAATTCAGATAATTGTTACCTCTTAGAAAATGTGACCGCTAGTGCTGCCTCTATAAAACTAAACAGTAACGAAGCATATCTAACCACAAACTTCTTTGCTAACAACAAGCAAGCTTCTTCAACAGACACTTCTCTATAGCTTTTTGTCTTTTTTCCTAGCTCTCAAAGAAAGTTTTAATTGCAATGATTACTGTGCAGCCCCTGTCACTTAGGTGTGCATAAAACCATCATTTAACTGTGGGCTCAGATTTATCCGAGAATCTCCAAGTTCCATTTTGCAAGAAAACCACATACTAGGGCACAAGCACTTATTTAGAAGGACCATTATGGCAATAGAGAGCAAAACAGCAGTCAAATGTTTTTCTTCAGCAGCATTAACAACAGAGATCAGAAGCAGAAGTGAAAAACTAAATGAAAACAGCCTAAACTCTAAGTACTTATAACAAAAACTGTTAGTAAGATAAATAAGTTTAAAACAAAGCAGATAATTTCAAGATTCCTTCTTTTTCTCTTTACTGCTGTGGACTATAGACATGGGAGATCTGAAAATTGCCTGGCACTGTTCTGATGAAGAACGAAAATGGTGTATTAACAAATCCTGATAGGAAGGAAAGCAGCTGCTTCTGAGTGACAGTTTCAGTCCTGCCCCCTGTGAGTACAGGACACAAAAAACCAACTCAGCTGAAATAGTTGCCTCGGAGCAGAAATCTTTTGAATTGGGAAAGTGTGGATTCCTGTTCTCTGTGAATCTCTTGTTTCCCTCTATTTTAAGAAAAAAAATCTTCATATATATTACACTGACATAGACATTACAAGAATCACCTCTGTGAACATACATCAACTCTCTACAAATAGAGCCTGTCTCAATTTCAGCAGAGCTGAAACCTCTATCTTATACATTTCGACAAAAAAAAAGATAAACCCCAAACAAAAAGCACCTTGAAAACCCCCTTAAAAACCTGCATCCTCCAAGTCATTTCCTGCACACTTGTTAACCTATCAGCAAGACAGTATTAATAACCAACATGGAGTATTCCCACTAATGCACTACAATGTGATAGATCGTGTTTTTTCTTATTCATCATATATTGTGTCACACATTATCTGTACCAGAATAATTTAATTCCTATTTGGAAACTAGGGGTCAAGAAGTGCCACAGAATCTGTTAACACTATGTTACATATTAATATTTTCATCCATGTGTTGTACACCCTATTGACCACATGGATACTCCTTATTCCCACTTAAAGTTAAGTGTAATAATAAGAAACAACAGGAGAGAAATGACTGTTGATCCATATGTGCTTTTTAAAGGCTTTAATGATCACATGCTTCTAGATTTTCCTGTGACCTGATGTTATCCTCCCAGCTTTAGACTACTTTGCTAATTTGGACTTGAAAAGCCTTGAGTGCACACCACTTACCACTAGGTATGTTTCTATAGCTGAGCGCTCTGTCGGAGCAGAGGGCCAACACCGATGCACTTCCACAAGCTGCCACGTTACCATAAATGATCATGCCTATTATTCACTATACATATTGTCATAATGCAGACAGGTCTCAGACACAGACATCATTGCCATTTAGGACAGAAATATCTAAAATATCTCAATTTCTGAGCTTATCCCATCTTTATCACAGAAATCTTTTTTGTCTCTAGGAAAAATGCTACAGTGATTTGCCCACTGCTTTGAAGTTGCTGAAGGGAGGGTATATAAAAGTATTATTGTTTTATTACTTGAATTCTGGAGCATATAATTTTTAAACTCAATATAAAAAAAGGACCTTTAACTATATACGTGCAGATTTCTTAGGCTGCAAAATACATCTTGTCCAGCTGAGAAAGAAAGAAAGGAAGATATTAACAGCTGCGTTACAGCAGAATGTGCTTAATGTTGCTTTCAGCGATGCTTCCTTTTGATTCATGTTTTTGCTAGAAAATAGGCTTCTACAGAATAAATGTTCATTTCTTGACTCTCAGTCCCTCAGATGGTGGGCGCTTCCTCTTGGAAATGAAATTATGCTTGTTCCAGAAACAACTACTGTACAAGAAAACGCACACAGAAGACAGGAAGCGTGTGTGTGTTTTATCTTCTCCGACCACGGCCACCTAAGTGAAGGAGAGGCAGAATACAATACAAACTAGCACTTTGTGTCAGACGCCAACCCATGCTGAGATTTTAACTCCAGCTTCCTGAGCATGAGTAAACTGATTGCTCTGTAATAAAGCTATTCTGTTATTAGGATGTTTTACTGTTTTAGGGCCAACTGCCTTAAAAATACAATTCTCCCATTACGTGAACAGAAGTCACAGTAGTAGGAAATAAAAAGCTTTATCCAGATTTTTATTAGAGAAAAATTCTTGGCAATAACTACCAAGAACATGACTTTTAAATTTGATTTTGAAGTACTATTTATACAAAAATAGCAAAAAAAACCCCAAACCCAACCTGCAGAAAAATATATTATGTAGAAAATATGCTTAAAAGAAAATTAATATTAACTAGAGTAAAACTTCTGTAATGTGCCTGTTCACATGACACATAATCCAATCTGGCCAGTGGAACAACATTTTGGACAAATGTAGGACACCTCAACAACCACATTCCTGTTTATCTTATGTGATTGACATCGTGAAATCGTGTGACAAACCAAACTGCCTGTTGGACAACATATTTTTAGCCTTCCTCAGGGCTAAGATTGTATCATATCACTGTGGAAAAAAGCTGTTCCTGCCACAGCTACAAACCACCAATTTTCCCTTTTCATGAAGATCCAAATAACAAAAAAAAAAAAGACATGATGGTTTACAGCGAGGTAAAAATTTAGCCTAGTATTAGGATTAGCAGTAGTGCTAGAATTAAAAACATTTCACCTGTACAAAGTATTTGCTGTCCCCCAGCTCAATCTCCTTTGTATTTTTATTCTGTTTTTCCGTACTTTGACACCATTTTGATATATTATGTACCTGTATATTTTGGGCAGTAAGAGTTATTCCACTATGGCGCACTCTCAATTTTCAACACTCAGGAATAATCAGATACCACAACTGGAGAAGTTTTTCAAAGTTATCCCATATAATTTCTTCACAGAATTTGTTTTACTTCTCTTTGAATTTGGTTTAACAAATTTTGTCCTAAAGCCGGAACATTTAAATTATAAATACTCATTTTAAAATTGAATATGCAATATCTGCTTAATTTAATTTTTTCCCCTATCCAAACTGAGGTCTTTGGCTGAGTAATGAAAATAACTACTAGTTTGCTTTCTGAGTAATAACATATACCTTTGCTCTTTCAACTCCATTTAACAAATTTATTTATGGTCCTATTAGCATATTTATTTAATTTTATTTAAATTTACATCTGTACTGCAGTTTATAAAATAAATATTAGATAGAGTTATAATAAAGAGATGTGAAAGAAAAGTCCTGTCTTCTGAGAGAAATTGTTCTTTAAAAATACATAACTGCCTTTTAGCTGACTTTGGAAAAAAGCTTCTATACATCTTCAACTAATAGAAGCTATAAAAAACCCTTTGTAATATTGGAACCAGTTGAGAAACCACAAGTATTCAAATGCAGGAAATCATGATTTTATAACATTTTAATGTGATCTACTCTTGGGAAACAAAGTTAACCAAGCCCTATTTCTGTACAGGAAATATTCCACTGTACAGTTGTAATACATTGTGGTGAGGGGTACAGCTGCAAATTTTTCACCTGTAATGCCCCACTGGTATTGTGGCTTACTGAATTGCATCAAGATTGCCTTCCTGTCCGGAAAGCCCTCTAAGTACAAACAAGACTCTAAGCCCAGGTTTTATTTTCCCTTGGTATCAGAATATGGTAATTTAAGAGCCCTGAGAAATCCTTTTTAACCTTTTAGAAGAAATATGTAGCATTCTTTTATTAGGAACTATGTTCTTTGCCTTTTTAAAACAACATGTGACCAACTTATCTTATCAATTTATCAGGCTAGCAGGTTCAGGGCAAATGCAGGTGTGTATAGTAATGTAATCTGTCACAGATACTGGCTTTTTTCATTATGGAAAAATTACTCTAAACACACTAACAGCTTTTGTTAAGAAAGCAAAGAATAGCACTATGCTATAACCGAGAAGAATTCTGCAGGACTTTCTCAACAGGAAAATGTATGTACTATTAAGTGTCAAACCCATTTTTTCTACTAACTGTCATTCATCTTGAGACTGAGTTTATGTGAAGATCACTCGCTTTTCTCATAGCAAAAGCAACAGTATTTAATTTAATTTCATTTATTGGGGTCTTAATGCATTGTTGCAAGAATTGAGAAACAAAAGTATATAGATAGGAGATCTTACATTAGGGGCTTACATACTTCTTGCAATACTCCTTATTCTCTTTTTCTGATACAGGAACAATCTTCCACATTTTATTTAAGACTTTCAATTTTCTAAGCTTCAGTATTTATTAATAATATAAGCACTATGCTGTTGAAATGTAGCCACCTCTGGGATCAAGGGTAGCAGTCTATTTATACATGAAGTACTGCATAATTTTTGGTATATGGGCTATTTTGACCACATATTGTCACCACAGTAAAGCCTGATTCCTACAAGAAGTGCCACAAGATCAGTGTACAGCAGGAAGGACTTCGGTTTGCAAAGTTTCATAAATCAGAGTTACAAAATCTGAAAAGTACAGAACACGAGGAGAGTGTAAATCTGTCATTAAGATAATCTGATGGTTTCGTCAGTCCTCTGGCACCCGGTAGAATTTTCACTGGCTCAGTAACCCCAAAGGGTAAATTTCAGTGTGATGCACAGGCAAATTATGCACAACTTCCATTAACATTCCCAACGAGTTACGCTTAACTCCCTGCAGACTGCACAGAAACTGTAGGCCAAACGATACAGTCTCCTCTCAATGCAGTGAACACAAAGATCACACAGCAAAATAATTAAGATTATACACACAAAATACAGTAACAAAATAGTAAAGTCTGAGATAATCCTACTCTCAGGCAAGGAAGTTCACAAATAATGTTTAAAGCCGGAATTCCTAAAGAGAATGGGCTCTGTTTCAACATCTGCTTAAGACTCTCTGTGTAACAGTCCTACTCCTTTAGCCCCTACTTCCTCCCTTGCAAGAAAATGAAGACAATACTCATCATTAACAGTCAGAGTCTTAATTTTCAAAAACATGTGCAAAACTCTGCCCAGCATCACAAAACTTGCTCATATCCAGATCATCTGAAGTCTAAGTGGCTCAGGCTAAAAGAAACCCTTCAGCCCTCTTAAACAGACCAGTTGTTCACACGATGACCTGCGTCTATTTTTGTACACACGCGTGGATGTAAACCCTGCTTCTACTGACGGAAAAGTAGTTTCCTACATTAGAATAAAAGGCATTTGTTACAGTTATAGTTTATGATCAGATATGCTCAACAACTATACTGTTTCGTTTCAAGCTTGTTGCAACTCTTCACACAGTAGAGAGATAACAAAATCACCATATACAGCCCATGTATAGTAGTAGCATGACTACTACAGTCATTTTGAATAATATCAAAAGGTAGAATCAACAAGAAATGTAAGTTTTAGAAAGCAGAATCCTGGACAAAGCACCACATTTGCCTTTTGAGCAATTCACAATTGTTAGACTAATTATTTCACCATCCATCTAAAAAGTCTGATTATTTGAAGACAGTACTGAACT
The DNA here is from genome assembly GCA_008711295.1 of Anarhynchus alexandrinus. NCBI lineage: Eukaryota > Metazoa > Chordata > Aves > Charadriiformes > Charadriidae > Anarhynchus > Anarhynchus alexandrinus. The sequence continues at coordinate 1,989,605 of VUYV01000107.1, forward strand.
GCGCGGCAGTAGATTAAAAAATTTGCAAACGGACAGGTTTATCGATAAGCATGGTTGAACTTTACAGTTTATTATCTAATAACACTATGAACTTAAATCACTAACCTGTCACGCACAAATCATCTGGATTTCCAAAATAGTTGTTGCTTTGGGAATGTAAGAAATAAATCAAACATGAATAAAATTTGTGGTTTCCCAAAAAGCTCTTTTCCCAGACTCTCAAATGCCCAGTTGAACAGTGTAGCCCCAACAGGGAATGAAAAATAAAAAGGAAGCAGAGCCAGCCAAAAATGAGGTATTCTCTATTAAAAGGAAAAATGAATGTCTTTGACATTGATCATAATTCTTTTCCTGTTGACTGTCATGTCAAATCTTTCCTGGAATAATGACTTACAGTAGGTCTAATGTCAGTCATTCTTAAGCTCATGCTTCCTTAAGCCACTGTTTAAACAACCACAAGGTGTTAGAAAGTGACTGTTATTGGCTGACAGTGTTGAAAAAATCAGATTCCAGACTGCAGAGTTTGCAAATGCTTCATTTGAAAAGCATAAGCATGTAAGGCAATGCAACAGACAATTTTTTGAATCTTCACCTTTTGAAGTTGGAAATATTTTACGTTCTCCTAAAAGCAATTTCATCATCTCAGCAAATGATCTGAGTGAATTTTACTGGAGTGGTTTTATTTACCTGGTCTTTCTTTATTAAATCTCAGTTAAGCCCTTGGAACCTCAGAACTATACTCACTGCCTTAATTTTCTCCAGTAGACCTTGAGATCTGGTTAATTTAGTCACCACTTTTCTAAACCAGGAATAAGCGCTCTGTTTATTAGGAGACTACATAAAGAAGAAAGGCCAAAAAAGGAGACCTCAACACACATTCATCTTTTCATCAGCTGTTATAATGCTCACTACGCTTGCATGCAATATGAATCCTGGCAGGTACACAAGGGAAACATCCTCAAATATAAAAACCTGTCAGGGTTATAGCTCAGTAGATATTTTATTTTAACTTCATATGAAGAAATGAACAAATGCCATAGATTATCTTCCTTTTGTCTTCTAAGCTTTAACAGCTTGTATCTCTCACTGGACAACAATCCAGGAGAAAGAATTTTAAGTCTGTGTTGGTGATGCAGCTTAAATACATCAGAGAGCTCAGAATTTGAAGCATTACACAATATACGATCACTCTGATTAGACAAATCTGGTTTTCTCCACCTTTTAAATCCATAGCCACTTGTGTAAACGCTCTTGTGACAATACATAGCTTTTGGTTTGAGATACAGGGCAGTGCCAGCAATATCCCTTATTGGAAAGATAACTACAATGGAATGGCAAACACTGAGCATCTCTGTAAAAAGTTCACTAGCGAAAATAGACCTCCAGCTGTGCAGGAAATCATTTGTATGTCCCGTTCACCTGCTTGCACAGAACAGCAGAACACTTCCTTGACGGCATACATATTGCTTTCCTATCTTAGTGAGCCCCTCCCAGTCTTTGCTCTCTCCCTTGCCAACCCAAACCTGTCAACCTTGTTCTTGGTAAAGATAAATGATATAGAAATGAGGCCCAGATGAAATCAGAAAAGTGAAAACTTCAGGAAACTGGAAGCACAGTGCAAGCACAGTTTTAAGGCCCACAGCACAGATATCCAGCAGCACTTTCTTTGAGCTTAAATGCCTAAATGTAGCTAACTCATATTGTATCTGTACAATTTGAAAGTCACTACTGAATCACTAACAGAATTTTTTTTTCCTGCAACTCCCTCCTTCAAATTGTAAAAATACCACAGAAATGAAGAACACTTATCCTTTCTCAACTGCTGCAACCTGACAGATCCAAGGAACCGTACAAGCACGGTTGAATTTAGCATTACATGACAGCTCTGAAATACAGTCACTTGTTACGGTGTGGAATCTATTCTTCTTCAATTATTCTTTATGTTCTGGGACAGAGGCTTTATCTGCATAACTGTAAACTATTGTCTGGAATTAGAAATTGCTCTTACTCCTTTCTTCCTAATGCCATATTTCCAAAGCAACCAGAACAATCAGGATGGAGGAAAGAGCCAGAAATTCCCTTTCAGCTGTCCTTGTAACCAGCTCAAAGCCAATGTTCTCATCATTTGGGAGATGAGGAGAGAGACTATGAAGCCCTTCCTCTGCAGTTTAGACTGTTTAGCACACTTTCTGAGCTGCTCATGTATCTTCTACAACTCTGATATCCCTGCAGGAAACGTTTCTATACACCTTATGAAACATACTCTGCTTGAAGTCCTTCAAAGTCCTCAGTGGAAGACATATTATGGACAGATTCACAAGAATGAGAATCATCACCACCAACAGATTCCAACTTCAACTGCTACGAAACAAGAACGTCATAGAGCAAATAAAAGACCTGTTGCCCTATAACAACAAGCTGGCTGCCTTGTAGAACATAGTTTACTATTAAACTGGGAAACTGAGGCATACCTTAAGTCTTCACATGTGAATATTTGCCGAGAAAAATCTATAAACATCTACACAATTTTTACTATAGAAATTATCTGCACAAGAGAGTGCCGTAAATGTAACATTAACTGTTGTGGATCAAGAACAGTAGGCTTTGTCCCTCTGTTTTTTTGGTACATATTTTCTGTAAGTACATAATAAAATAGGCTTTTAAAGTTGCTCATCCGCATATCTTCAACTACAAGACTTTCTCTTACCAGCAATCTACTTCAATGATTTAAAAGTTTCATGTGTCGTAACTGAGAAAGTCTCAAAGAGCATCCTTTTGGGTGTATTAATATCAATCTTCAATATCTTAAAGTAATGGCATAGCTACTTCATCTTGCTTATTATCATTTGAATTAATTTTGTGAAATTTTTCTAAGTTTGGACTTTCCTCTACCCCTGAGGTGTGAATATGATTCTCACATCAACACCATTCTACCCTTTGCCCTTGCTGATTTGGGCAGTAATGGATTACCCTGGCTTACATGACATTAGATGGAGTCAGCGCTGGGATTAACTTCACTCTTATGAAATGTGTGCTGTCTTAAGGGAAGTTATCAGTGGAACATGCTTTTTCTTCTCCATGTATTTTAAAAATAATCTTAGCAATAGTGAAGATCAAAAGGGTATGCCTTTACCAACATTTGAGTTGCTGCCCGAAGGTCTTTTCTGTAGATCCCCTTTATACAAGGGGTACATTAGTGGTGGCTTAGAGCAATATTTATCCCATTACTTGGACAAGACACAGCCTATTTAGTTTTTCTTCTTATGAGAACATGAAACTACTGCTCTTGTGTGTATATTCCTTCATCCCAGATTGACCTTTACGAAGATACTTAGCTGTGTCTAGAGCTTTCTAAACACCAATCAAAAAAAATCTCACAACTTGGAAAACACAACTATTAGTAGAAATGAGACAGAAGCTGATAGACTAGTCAAGAGTTAATAGTTTTGATCAAGGAATGAGGAAGACGTTCAGTGTAATAGACTGAGGAATATTCTGCATCCGTAGCAGATCTCTTTCTTGATACAGAAGCCAGTATTAATTTTTTTTGCAGTTAGCTATACCAGGTTGCACCCAAAATACTTGTAAGCACAGTGGCAAATTGATTTTTGCTTCACTTCATTGATTTTGTGTTCCAAAAATAAAACCCGTGTATGCACTTTCTTCATTAGTAAGAATACTAGTACTAAATATGAGTATATAAATTTTAAAACAGTCTTGAGAAGGTATATTCAGAAAAGATCTTGGCAGTGATGCAGACACAAGAGGAGTAAAATAAGAAAAGGTCTCCAGGTCAAAACGGGCTAGAAGGGATGCCAGACAGTACCTGAGGATAAGAAACACCTTATGTCACTGAACAGGAACTCCTTAAAAAATTAAGAAGAGATACCAGAGAAGTCTAAAGGTGTTCCATCAAATACTAGTTATCTGAAAGAACAGTAAATCACACAGAGCCAAAGAACATTTTTAGCGTGTGAAAACGGAACAATGAGGGATTAAAAATTAAATAGAAAGAGGCTGAAATGCCCAGTAAACAGGAAGAACAACAAGTTCAGTTACTCTCAATCCCCCCAAAGAAACACAATCCTGACACAGTTTCTTGCAAGTGCATCTAGGATTCTCTCTCACCTCCTTCAAACAAATTGATCAAACTTCTACTTCAAATTGCTAAAAAAAATGCAAGATGCTACACCATGGCAGAAACATCAGTTCTTCCTTTTCTCTTCACAAATAAAAGCAATAATTTTGGGATCATAAAAAAGTAAAGTATTAGAAACTTGACCAGTGAAAATGCTTACCTTTGCAATAACACAAGTAAAAGTACAAGAAAATAAACTCTTGGGAACATCTAGAAATAGCAGCAAGGTCAGGTTTTACAGAAACAATATAGTTCATATCAACTCTTATAATCTGGTGCTGTTTGCTTATCCTTTGGCCGCAGCAGGTGACACACAACTTCAATATCTAGAAAAATTCTCTTTATGGTGAAGCTTTTGCAAGTTCCAGGAATTTGAGGAATAGCTATAAAAACAAAGAGATTTCTAAAACCTACCTATGATTAAAACGGTATGCCAAAAGAAGTTTAGCGAAGATAGAAAGCTAGATGAAATGTCACACCAACTTACTTGGAAAGAAAGAACATGCAACTGGCAAACTTTTAATTCAAGACAAACTACAGAAGTGCACCTTTGCCTGGGTTTATGTGAAGTAAAGGATTAAGGGAGACTGGTAACAGCTGGTGACATTATGAGTCCTCTTAGCATTTGAAGATATACACAATCCTGGGAAAGTTTTTAAAATATATTTTTAATATACTTTGATATCATTATTGTCTTTAAATTTAGATCCTTTTTTCAAAAAAGCTGAAGTCTTTGGCTTGCAGATGTTCCTCTCATGTTTCATGTCAAGAAGTGAATAAAATAGAAGTGTTGCTTTGTCTTTTTTCTCTTTATATTTTGTGAATTTTCCATATGCACTAAATACGCAGTTTATTAAGAAATAGACATGTATCCATACGGGGAAAAAAGTGGAGCTGATGAAAGGCCTCCTGATTAATTTAAATCAGAACCTAAAGTTTGAGATGAGTATTCGGTAAATGTAGTTTACCTAAAGAATTTGAAAATTGACTCTGCATTACTTATTCTACCCACATATCTATGTTAGACTAATAAAGAGGCATATTGTCCATGTTTAAAATGGCTGTTTATCTACACTGTGCAGACCTGCACTGTGTAGGTGCATGGCTATTTCTGGAAAACGCGATAAATCACCACCTAAAGCCAGACAACAGTTACTGCCATAATTAACGGCCCCCTACCAAAATGTGGATCCTCTTGCAGCCTTTCTGCACTCCATGTGCCCAAGAGCACAGTTTTTGAATAGATGTCCTCTAATTTGGTTGATATCTTTCATCTCTTCCCTTGTAATTGAAACCCCAAGGTAGTAATATTCGACTTACTAAGAATTAATTAATCATAAAATTGACAGACCTTAAGAAGAGAGTGTGCCACAGTAAAAAGCATCACGGAAGGAAACTATACAGGGACGCTTCGCCACAAACTTAAAATGAGACTGATGGAAACAGTTCTCTGCAGTCAATGTACAAAATCAAATGCAAATCTGAAGAATTACAGGAAGATCAGTAGAAGCTGACAGAACCTGAACACTGGTAGCTGAGTGCTTCCCAGTTTCTATCTTGCTGTCCAAGGCAATCTCAGGGGAAAGGAAGGAGGATTGCAACTACCTTCTTTTCTCTAGACCGCAGTATGGAAACACAAAGCAGCAGAATGTGTGTGCTACTATAAGTCCAGCTGCGTATGCCCACTTGAAGAACCACCGATACTCCCTCTCTAAAGGGTCATATAATTACACAAGCACATACATTACGTTCATGATGTCTGTTATCTATAATGGGAACTTAATGTAATTATACCAAAAACTTGGTGTGCTGTGCTCTGAAAATACCATCCTGAAAGAAGGCAAATTGCTGGCTTTCATAGCAACCTAATAGGGTCACCAAGACAGCATACAATAACACAATTTTGATCTTTGATTCAAACCTCATGCCAAGGGGAGCTGATTTTTTTCCATTTAATTTTAATTTTCATATAACTGAAAGGAGCTGACATTTGGCTGTCTAGAGGGCAAAGAAATTGGCAGGACACTTACATGATCTCACTAACAGTATGTGCACGGTAATAACATTATACCATTTATCTGAGGAAGATTACCCTACTTATCCATAACTCAAAGCATATTGGTGCATAATTCAATTTTAAAAGCAATTTTTAAGTTATAGCAATAAAGAAATACAATTCAACATTTCTGAACAAATAGGAAGAACTGGGAGATATTTATTTCCCTTGACTCACAACACCGTTCTGATTAACAAGCAGATTCAGATTAAAAAAAAATAATGACAGATCCAATTTGTAATACAAAAAAGAAACGGATATTAACAAAATTAAAACTGAGCAAAAATCAAAATAGATATGCAAGGAGTAAGTGAATTTATAAAGATGAATTACACTAGACAGGAGAGACTGTAACTACCTGACTGTGTATTTGAGAAAGCAAAAATTCACAAATGTATAGAGTTAGGGATCAGTGTAATCATGAGGTATGGTCTATTTTTGGGGCACAGAGTCACACAGCTGCAGCCCTCAGCCCTCCTTTGAAGGGCAGTTCCATGATCTCACACAGTCAAACTGGGCTGCCCACTTCAACCCTCTCAAAGCCAAACGATACAAAATAGATCCTTTCTCTCTACCCTGTGGATCTTACTAGAAGAAGTACAGCCATCCACCATCACAGACACAGGAGAGGATGGCCAGGTTGGAGATTTTAGTTCAGTGATTCCACTGAATCTTGGTAATTTCAGACCAGGTGTTTCCTCATGTGTCTCAGTTTCAAATCAAATGAAGTCTTTAAGTAAAGACTGATGGATGAAATCACAGGAAGACAGAATTCTGCTTGCAAACCAGAACTGATAAAATTGGCTACAGCTTATTATGTCATGGAAAATCTTTACAGGTAAGTAGTTAAAATGTTTGCACAAGTAGTTTTAAAACTAAAGATGTGTTCAAGCTGTGGAACTTACCTCCTATTGATTTTATAGGGCTCCTGACATTTGTTTTGTGCTCATTTTTAATAAACCTAAGTTTGAAAACATTCACTTTATAGCAGTAACATTTTCTTTTGTTAATCAAAGTAGAAAACTCTCATTACCCACCTGAAGAACATCTCCAAGGTCAGCAGTGCTAATATCTGGGTCTTCAGTGGTATTAAAAGGAACAGGGTTAATTCTTACAAGAGTAAGCACTCTGGGTTCTGGATATCTCCACAACATCATTCCTGGACTATCCTCAGTTTCATTGTAAAAGACAACTTCATAGGCACTGGGCAGTTTTTGTGCTTCTGTCAAATGAAAGAAAACTATAACCTGTTATATAATTTCTAGAAAGAAACATGCTGGTTTATGAGACCAAAGTAGTTAAAAATAAACCCCTCAGGATCAAAAGGAGAGAAAATAAAAAAACAATTTAACTGAGTTTTAAAAGATTACAGCTTAATGGAAAGAAATCGAAAAAGTGGGTTTTTTTCATTCTAGCAGATGTCTTTTCAATTGGTTTTCCAAAAAAAAAAAAAGTATTCATTGTAAGAGGCAAGTAATCTTTATGAGGTTACTACTGTATTTACTTTATAATTAAAAAAACAAAGAGAGCAATAATATTCTTCTTACCTGCATCCTGTATATACTGGAACAGGCCTGTTCTCAGATCATCTGAAGTATGCTCAGTTTTTGAGGCCTGATTCCTTTCTGTAGAAAAACAAGTGGGGTGTGCACGTTCAGATATCAAGGTCTCTACACTGCCCTTTTTAGTGAGGTACTGCCACAGAAGCTCCCGGAGAAGAACTAAACAGTTCAAATGCTCTTGACCCCAGAAAACCTTTAAAAAAAAAAAAAATTAAAAAGAAAAAGACAAAACAATTACATATGAATACTTAGTCATTTTTGAAGGAAAAAAAATCCCCAAAACAAAAGAAACTTTATACAGTTTTCAGCCTGCTCTACTTATACCTTAAGTGCTTGCAAGTATCCTTAATGTGAAAATAAAGAACAGGAACAACAAAAAATGTCTACAAAACCATTCGGCAAATTTGTTCTTTTCATCGTTCGAAGGAAAGCATTAATTCTTACTACTTACAACTGATACTGATGCTGCCTGGAAGAGCACAGAACTTAAAAGTGATATGCAAGAACTTACAGCTGAGTGTGGTACATAATGCTAGGACTAGTCACAGGTTTTGCAGTTTAAGATATGACAAAAAAAGCTTAAAGGTGCAAAGTTTAAACTGTTCAAAGAGCATGTTGCTCCAAAAGTGGAGTTCTGGAATGCATTGAAAACTAAGTGACACAGAAGATGACTAGAAAGACATACAAAAGATGAACTCAAGCACAAATATTGGGTATATACAGCATATGAATTGGATGTGCTGTAAGTTCTCAGAGTGAGGTCTAAAAGTTTAAAGCTTTTCGAAGTTTAAAACAGAAATTTAGAAAAAAATCTAAGAAAAACTGGCATTCAAAGTCCAGAAGATTCATACACTTCATAGCAAAATAAAAGGCAAGTTCCTCTCTCCCAGCTTTGACAAGCAGCACTGCTTTTCTCAAATCAAACTCAACTGAGAGAATCACGTTAATGGGGACAAGTCCTTTAGTCTTCATGTGCAGAAGTGGGCCCAGAAGCAACAGGCAAGACAAGGAAGCAACTAGCAATTAATAAAGAAATCAGACTTCGAGCCAGTGTGGGATGAAATCAAAATCACCAGACAATAACTTAAAACTCCATGGTAAGGGTAGGAGTAAAGTAAACAAGTCAGGTATGCACATAAAGAGTAGCACAATTTTTTTTCACTGGGGAATACTAATTTTGAAATATGAAAAAAAAACCCAACCCAGAAGATGCCTAAAGGGAGTGTAGTGCAGCTGTCAAGAAGGAAGCTTTTCCTTCCCCTGCATCTACATGTAAGCCCATGGAACAAACCAGGACCCTCTTGAAACACAGCTACAGCTAGTCCTGAGCTAAATAGTCCCGGGCTACTCAGGTCATCTCCCTAAGCCAGTGCACCTCTACTGCAGTTTCTAGAGTACCTCTGGCCCCAGGGTCGCACACTTGGTCTAGCACCACCTCAAAGGAGCTCTGTGTCACCTAAGTCGATCCCAGAGGCCTCAGTCCCCCATTGATGGTGGAAGGAGGAATGCTTTTTATCCCCACTTTTATTCGTTTTATTTTTAGGCAGCAGGAACTCCAGAGCACAGAACTCCTACTACAGTATTCACAGATGAGGCACCAATTTCACAAAAACTCCCTAACAGTGGTATAAGATGAGGTCACATTTAGAGCTGGTAAAATCATTAGCCATAAATAAATTAATTTGAAACAGAATTGCTAATGCTTTTGTCAGCATTCTCGAATCTATTCTGCCAGACCAAATACTTAATTGTTTTCTGCAAAAGCTAGTTATCCCAGTGTATACTCTAATAATAAATGGCTTTCTCAGATTTATAGATATTTTTCTGGTCCTTGTCAAAACCCCAAAATTTTCGGCACTTCCCTCCCCCTCCCCTCCCCCCCTTTTATTATTAACAACATGTAGAGGTAGTCAGCCAAGTACCTGTGAATAACAAATAAAAAAGAAGTAGAGAAGCAAACTGACTTTATTTGTTCATTAAGATATATTTTTAAAAATTCATATTATTCAATTAGCCCTATTCCCAGTGCTGTGGTTTTAAGAACTTCTAATGCTGATTCTGGGAAAAGACCTAATGACACGACTAAATGTCAAAATTGCCTTTTTGTATTTTATATGCTTGATTTATATATTTATTTTAAAACATTTGGTGTGTATAGATACTACAATAAAAATAATTAAAACAAGACATATCTTAAAGCCCACTTGTTTAAGCCCCACAGAATCTATTTTTTGTTTCAAGAACTCCCATGCTTCTTGGACTGGTTTCAAGTTGTGGGCACTTCCAAAAAGGAGAGGATAGCACGGAAAACTGAGTATTAATTGCTACAAACAACAGCTTATAATTACTCCCCTGAGAAATTGGTGCAAGTTTAAAAAGAAAGGATATGTATTTCTTAAAGCTACCCCTAGGCATTACAGACACATAGCTCTTGGACAAACACGCACACATCAGAACAGGGTCCTAGATATTAAGTGTTAGTAATTTGATCCAGTAGTTTTAAGGGAACACACACATACAGCTACGATACATGGCTTAAGCAGTATTAAAAAAAACCAAAACACTGTACACAATTTTTCAATCAACAGTTTTACGTGAAAGACTAGATACTTCTTTTAAAAGGTAAAACAAAACCCAACCGAAACAAACAAACAAAACCCAATTCAATGAACTGTTGTAGGCTGCAAAGCTTTAGAGGCTTTCATGCAATTTATTTAGGAAATCTCAATCATCCAAAGCCAGTCCAGCTCAATAGCAGAACCATAAGTATCTTATACAGACCTGCAGCAGTCCTCCTCTCAAATCGATGTATATTTTTGGAATGGATTGCTCTGGGCCAGGATCACCACTGTGCTTACACCACTTGGCTTCCACATTAACAGAGCAGCAAAAAGGGCCCATCAGAGATCTGGCTCTTTCTTTGAGACTTGTTTTAAGTAGGAAGTCTTTTATGTCAAGGACAAAAGATGATCCATGGATTCCTGAAAAGAGAGAGAGACACAATTAATCCTGCTCGTTGTTATTCTCCCAACATTTATGTGCTTATTTCCTGAATTCACTTTACCATGAGCCTGGGAATCTCTGCCTGCAAGCAATTACTCACACAAGTAGTCCCACTGACTTTCATGGGAATACTTGTGTGGACAATTGCTCTCCTCACCAAGCAAGAGCATCACAGTTGGGCCACAACTTGTGATTTACTTTTTTTTTAGCTTGCTCTTTTGACACTATTGAGCACGCTTTATACAGTGTTGCAGTTATGGAGCAGGTATGTCTCATGCACATTCCTTACAAAGAACTATTTGCCAAAACATTATGACTTTTTACACGTGTGAATATTTTAAGGTTTATGAGAAGAGACATTTTTCATTAAACTATGATTTTTTTTCAAAAGAGTCTATTAAGAACAAGCACAGCTGCTTCACTTGATTATATTTTAAACTGATAGGAAATAGCTATTTTGAACTATTCTCTCTGCTTTTGTTCAGGTTAGTCATTATAAAATACTGCCTTGCTAGGCTTTGGAGTGCTTAGCAGGAGAATTAAGGGTAATGTTTGAATTCAAATAATTCAAAACAATTACTTTAACTCAAAATACATAACATGTGTTTACCTAAAAACAGTCTAATCTAAACTTTTCACATCATAACCATTTGCACTTTACATAGCTTTATAAAACACAAAAATGATAATGGCAGGTTAGATTTATGACAGAACTTACATACTCTCATTAAAGAAAAACATTTTTAGGAAAGAAACGCTATCTAGAAATGTCACCTCTCTTGTGAATTTAACTTACAGCAAATTGCTGTTTAGTAAAACAAACCATACTTAGTATCTCTGTATTTCTTTTGTGCATTTACATGACAAGTACTACATCTGAGGTTCAGTCAACATTTTTCTCTTCTGGCACTCCTACTTGGACTCAAAACTCTGAATACTGAATGTCACCGTACTTTAAAATGTCCACAGCTTGTTTTTCTAATGAAACTGGATATTTACCAAAGGCAAAAGATTAAAAAACATCTAAGGCTTACATACAGATGTTTCAAGGTACAGTTCCATTTTATATTTTCATACTTTTGCTTGTAGAAAAGTCCCACAAAAATACAACTCACTGTTTTGAATACATGCAGTCAAACTTCTATGAATCTCTTTCAGAATCCAGAAAGAAGTCTGCCTGCATCCTAGGAGTTCTGACTTCATAATACCGAGAAAAATTTTATACAATGGAAGGAAATATATTGGATTTTTTTTTTTTTAATCCAGCATCCACTAGGAAGGTGGTCCAACAGTCCCCATAGCAATAATGGCACTGAATTGTATTCAACCCAAGTAGGAACCACAAACCAGAAGAATCTGTCCCTTGAGCAGTTTAGAGTTTATAAGAGCGATCAAGGGCTCGAGCTGTCCCATGCCAATCAATGAGACTGTTGTCACCAATTAGGAAAGGGGTTTTAGCTCTGGGTTATTTATGCTGGCTTCTGAACCCCTGGGTCTGGTCTCACGTGTAACAGGTTTATATGATAGAAACTGTTTTAGAAATGGTTTTTTGACACTGAACTTCAGTGCTAATCAAGAAAACTAACATCAACACACCCTGCCGCCTCTTCTTTTGGTACTGGTTCAGACTTCATTCTGTAAACTGTGGAATGAAGCAGCTTCACATACAGTCTTAAACCAAGAAAAGAGGTATTTTTATGGGAAGGGCTTACCCTCACCCTGCTATGGTCAGTCTAGTTATTTTAAGAGGCACGACAATATTTGGAAATTCAATTTTTTTTAAACTCTGCACGGAACTTTGATTTTAAAGAGGAGAAATTCTCAGTAACTATTGCACAATTCTGCAATATACAGAAATGTTCTATAGTTTTATTGGAATATGTGCCAAGTTGCAGAAATAACAAAAGGGAAAAAGGAATGCCAGAATACAAGTGGTTTTATTTATGTTTTCTTTCACTGGGATTACACTTGGAAGGATTATGCTTTGCAGTCTTTTTCTGTTGTCCTCTCAGCTCCACAAAGTACAAAGAAAATACAATATCCAACGGCTTAGAAACAGAACTGAGCATTCAGCACATAATACTCCTGGTTCAAAATCAGCAGTGCCTTTCTCAAACTCTATGTAAACAATGAGAAATTAAAACACAATTAAGAACAAGGAAGTGTTGGTAAATTTTAAATAAAAGAAATATTACAAGACACATCCATGGATTGTGTCCTACAAATACCAGGAAAAGCTCAGGGACTCAATGAGGGATTTTTCTTTTTCTTGCTGCGACTCAGATTGCTCTTGTATAGGCAAGAATCACATCCTCGTCCTTCCTAGCCGTTATACGTGCCCTTTTGGGAATGAAGTGACTCTTAATAAAAAAAAATAATAACGCAGAGAGCATTCAGAGAAACTTGCACAAAGTGATGTCTTGAGGAAGCTTAAAGAAAAAAAATGAAGAACAACAGGTACGTACAAACCCTAAAATCAATAGTAAATAAAGAGATCTCTGGGCCTGCAGGAAGCTTCAATGGGGTAGTATTACTACGGAAATCCTAAAAGGATGACATCAGAAAAAAAATAATCCCATATCCTAAGGAAAAGGAGTGAAGAAATACCAGTATGCACTAGAAGGGACCTTATTTTAAGATTTCTGAATGCCATAATTCAAAGTATATGCTTAGTGAAGTTGCTTTCCTAAAGCAATCATCTCAGAAAGGTAAAGATGCAAAATAATTCTCCTCCGTCTTTTTCCCCCTCCCACACACTATTTTCAATCAGTCATTTCATGTATCTCTCACAAACTTCTTTTGTAGAATTCTAACTTCAGTTTAAACAGATTAAATCAAAGTCTCCATTTGAAGTGAACTTGAGATGGCACCACACAGAAGTAATATATCTTCATAAACGATTGTTGTGATATGTAGAAGTTAACTTGTTCTGTTTGGATTATTGCTCATGAACACCAACACACTTTTCAGTACGTGCAATAATTTACTTCTAGGAACAAATAGTTTCATGACTTTTAAAATACTCCTCCAAGAGCCTAATAAATATGAAGCAGTTGCTTTGGACAGTGTTTAAAAAATGCTGCCAGCCCTCCATTGTCAGACTCCACCCCGACCCACAATAGCACCGCAATGTGCTGCCATGTTAACTGACCAAAATACAACGTACACCAGCCTTCTATATGCCATTGGAAGGATTACCTTTATGATGACATATGCTCAAAAGGAATATGCAGGTATTTTTATATGGTTGGAAATAACATAAGAGGGTTTGAAAAAAAGCTGGCACTTGCTTGGTAATGGCAAGAAATTATCTTGTTCAGAAATTAAAGAGAGCTCATTACATCAGAACAGCAAAGAAAAATTACTGAAAGACAACATTTGCTTTGAGATTCTAACATCTTTCTTTTTTTAGTCAGTAGAGACTTGATTTATGCTAACATTTACAAAGACATCTTATAGAATCTGAGTACCCTGAGTTATAAATACAGTTACATTAAGTTTTATATATAACTATAATATAGTTATATTAGCATTTACCAATAACAGGAGGCTCCATGTTTGTTAAACTGCCCTGTGTGCATAAATCCATGTGTGTACAGAAAAAAAAAGATATTGCCCATTTTAACAGATGCAGCAAATAAATTACAACAACCCTTGCCTTACAGTAACAACCACTTAGTGTTTAGGCAACACAGGTGTTAAGAAAGTTATGTTATTTTTCCTGGTTCACAGACAAAGGGAGAGACAACGTTTTGACATTAACTATGGACTTTCTGTTTTCAAAAACATTTTAAAATACTGATATTTGAATCAACTCCAAATGAAACAAGTAGAAATGTAGCAGGAGTCTTTTTCCTTCTATTATGCTCTGCACTTGCTCTTCCTTAGATAGCTGCAAATCCTGTTTGGTTCAATGCACTGTCACCTAATACAACATAGAGCATGATTTTAATTGGCAGACTTCTATACGGGAATAGAGTTTTAAGAAAATGAAAACACATGTATTATAATAAATATAGTTGAGATATCTCTTGAAAAGCCTCTTGGAAGCTAGTAGCTTTGCTACAAACCATAGCGCTGAGAAGAAAATTGCTTTTCTGAGTTTGGGGCAGCTCAGAAGCAAGACTGTGTCCCAGAGCCCAGAGCCTGCCACGCTGGTTCGGACTGGGCAAGATGCACAGGAGCAACGTGCTCTGCACCGACTGCATTCCCACCCAAAGGATGACAGTGCTCTCTGAAGGAAGAAGTCCAGGCTCTCCCATGGGCCCTCCATGCCTGAGCAGCAGAGATACAATCTGGCTGCTGAAGGTTAATTAGTGGGTGGTTTTCCTTACTACCTTCTGCTTCAATGTCACACATTACTAAGACGATAATCTGTGATATTTGCTTAGAGCATTCAGTCTCCCTATTTGCAACTGCAGCAGCTAATTTAAAGTTGCCAAAGATACTAAGACAGCTTTGAATACGTACATATGTTATTATATCTAATACAGTGATAATTATCTGCATGAATTTTTTACTCTTAAGAAAACTTCAGACGCATCATGTAATGAGTAGTTATACTACAGTTACACTGCTCTGTTGACAGGTATCCTCTACGAAGCAGCTTCTGAGAAGAAAGAGTAACAAAGCTATGGAAATAATTACAGGGGAAATACTACAGTTAATTTAAAAGTCAGCCAATTTATTCAAGTCTAGAAAGAGCAGTAGCAAACAAACGGTGGCACGTAGTAAAGGACAATTTTCCAGGAGAGATTTAGTTAACAATCCACTGACTGCACTGGATTTCTCATTAGTGTTGAGCTGAATCTTATGATAGTTCATTCTCCCCACGAGAACAATATTTACATATTACCAATTAACTATTCTTTAGTATAAAGTGAAAGAGAGTTTTTCAGCATTACATGGGGACACATGTGGCCTCTGTAAAAACATGAGATGTGTAACACACGGTAAACAGAATGTAATGATCTTAAACAGGCCAAACCCTTGAATTCGTCACTAATAAATGTCCCCATGCATTCAGCAGTCCTGGCTGCTGGGAGCCTGTTTTCTTCAAATACTTCAAACACTAAAATCCAGGAACATTTATTATTTTAATCCATTACAGGCAGTGCTTGATTTAACTTTATTGGTTGTGGTGGTGGTAGTAGTTATAGTGGGGGTAAAGCTATGTTCTTTTACACATCATTTCAAAAGGGCTTAATTATATTTTATAGCTCAGGCCAGGAATCCTGCTTGTTTTGTGTCTAACAAGGTTCAAATGGAGTTCAGGTCAGTGATGAATCAGAAGAGAAGTCAAAGATGGTTATCTATTTGAAATGAGCTCATCTCCCTTAAAGAATAACTGGGCAGGTACCTCATGTTCATTACACTACTGCATACTAAATAGCTGAAAAATCTCAATTCACTTGTTGATTTGGTAATTTTGGATTTTGTGATGCCTGATCACAGGGGGCATATTAAAGTTAAGATCTAAAGGGATTTTCATTTTTGGTCAAGGCTGTCTTGGGAATACAATAATTTATAAAGTATTTGTAAAGCTTTATATTGCCCTATCTTATTCCAATTAAGTGTAGAAATATGCATAATGGAAAACAAAAATAGCGTTCATTTTGCATCCGTGAGTCCAGCTTTCAAAACAACTGAGTGCTATACACTGACATGCGTAATACTTGGTTCTTGTATCATAAACATTTTATTTTTAGGTATCAGCAGTTTTCAGAAAAGTGATTAAACGTTCTTACTCCAGCTTTACAGATGGCCTTGGAGAGGTTCTTCAATTAAAAAAATAAAAAATCTATGTATTTTCACATCTTAATTTTAGGTGGTTGGTTAAAACTTTGGTTTATTTTCAGGAGACAGCTGGTACCTATAACTGTCACTGATTTATAAAGTTGTAGATACTCAGCACTACTGAAAAATCAGACATTGAATGCTTGCACAGTAAATGAAGCATTACAAAATAGTGGATGCCACTCAAAATGTAGCCCTATATAATTGCCACAAGGTTGAATTAGAATTATAGCTTTGGTGTCTTGCTCCTCTGCTCTATGCTTGATTCACTGGATTTTGACTGCTTTAATAAACTAAATAGTCCATGAACTAGAGGGTAACTTTTCTTCATAAATAAACTATCCTGAAGATAGTGCCTGGCAGCACCTGAGCTGTTTGAGCCTCTATAACACAGTGAATTATGCTTGTGGAAGTCCAAGGCTTGACAGATACACCCAGACCACAAACTGAACAGGTTTCCCTGCACTCTTGGGATGTGGTTCCCCAGGATTAAGGCCAGTCCAGGTCCAGGCTCTTATGTTCCAATCTTCTCCTCCCTTCGATTCTTCCTCTCCTTCCCTACTTTATATAGGTCTCTGAATTGTCTTTTGTGTGAGCATGGTCATTAAATTGTACCTGTCCAGTGAGCTGAAGGAGACGACCCTGCTGGAAACTCTTCCTTCCTGTTGGGTTAGTTTTCAGACAGATCAGTGCCCTGGCTCACCTCGGTGAACAGCTGCCTGAGTAGCAGAGCTAGCACAAGGCAGAGTGTGAAAATACGTGGCCACAGTAACCTAAACTTCCTGTGGAATCGCACCTTTTGTTTGGGCAGCAAGCTGGTGATCTCATCCCATCTCATTCTTGTCACAGAAAAAGAAGAAACAGTCTTGTCGCTATGTTAATGATTTAAACAACTAAAGGACCCGGTCCTTAAGACTGGGCCATAATGCTTAATCTCTCTGTTCTGTACCTCACACTGCAAAATGTAGCTTGAACCGGAGGAATTGCACAGAAAGCACCTAAGGTACAAAGAAAATATTCAGCTTTCACTGTTATCTGTATTTCCTCATGAATGTAAATGTTCTATTGTCCTAGTGTGAGCGACACAGGACTAATTTCTCTTGTAATACTTGGGAAGATTGCACTTTTAGAAGACTCTAGTGTCTGAATTTGTGAAAATATTTAGTATACAGCCAGCTATGGTGTGTGGGTTTCAAGATCTCAGTGTTTTCGAGCTTGCCAGGTGCAGGGATGAGGAGGAGCGAGACCCGGGCACTTGACCCAAGCTGGCCAACAGGATTATCTCATACCATGAATGTCACATTCAACATAAATTAGAAAGTTTCCTGTGAAGTTCTCTCTTCCTTAATGGTTGTGATCCTGAGAACTTCTTGTCCCAGTGCTGGACCCCTGAGGCCTTCTCTTCCCTTCCTCCTGAAGCTGCAGTCTGACACTGGCACTGCTGGGAGCGCACAGCTTCCTACTGGTAGAATTGGCTGAGTATAATCCTTGTATATTTTACATTGGTATTGGGATAGATATTGTTTCTTTAGTGTTATTAATGTTAATTATCTAGTCTTATTCTATCAAAACTGTTTATATTTCAACCTTCAGGTTTCCTTGTTTCTCCCAATTCCCCTTCCCAGGTGGGGAGGGGTCATTGGGTGATAAAATAATTGTCTAAACGAGAGTAAATTGTTGTGGGTTTCTCAAACCATAACATCTATAGAATTGACTACCATGAAAATGCTGTATCACCTACTACCGCCACATATAGCACATAACAAAAGAAATTTCAGTCTCAATAAAATATGCAATTACTCTCACGATAAAGCCGAAGAGATTACAAAACCAACCGTATTTGTCCTGGATTGAATTTCATTTGGAGTCTACTTTTTAAAGTTGAGTTATTTAAACTGTAAATGAAGTTCTACAAAATTAGTGCACACTGTCTTGAATCAACGACCTACAACTAACTTTTTTTCTTTTTTCTCCCCCTCCTGCCCCTGACTTAACATGCTAGTTCATCAGTAGCAATCCTGAACCCTCTTACAAAGTACCAGTAGGGAATCTGACCAGGATTAATAGTGGTACTCAGTCCTGGGATTAGGTGGTGTCTTGTTTCATGGATTTTAGGCCATCTGTTCTTCCCTCCTACATTATACTCCTGCAGAACTATAAACGCACCTCCACCTCAGGGACTATAGAAAGGAATTAGAATTCTTCTGCTTTTCATTATCACAAGATTCAGTAACTCATTTCATTGTCAGGATAATCCCCTTTTACTCTTTCTTTTGCGCTTGCAGGGTATGCCAAAATGACAAATAAAATCCCAGATGTTAGAGACCTGATGAGGTCTCCACCTTTTCTTGAGTGTTGGGTTTAAGCTACTTGGGACACGGTGTCAAATCTGACAGGACCCTGATGCCCACGCCCAATATTCATTAAGGTTTGTTAGTGATTTGTATAGCTGTCTACAAGCTGCACTTCCACCTCAATCCTCAGTGGCCATTTAAATATTTAGTTTGTCCTCTGGTTTTTGCTGACAAAGAATTAATTTCCTATTGTTCAAGTGTTGGAAAGAGTTTATATTTCTTTCTAAAAGTAACAAAGGTCTTCTGGGTGTTGTAAATGGCTTGTTACTGCTGCATATTATTTTAGGTAGTCATATCTAATTTAATGTTTTATTTCCCCATGGGCTAAGTTGCATATCTGCAGCATCCAAAGGCTACGACAACGCCTTAGCAGAGTTTTCTCGAGAGAGTCGGATAACTCCAAAATTAAGTTTGGTCTTTGCTCTACACCAATTAATAGCTGCATTTAATTTTTAATATTTCTGTAAAGTATGTTAAGTATGTAGTTTCTTTAAGGGTTAGTAAAAATACTTGCAATTATCATACGCTCAACTAGTGTTTATTTTTTTCCCTTATTTATATGTTAAAGTAATCATCTCTGCATACAGGATGAAGGACTGGGGAATTCTGTCTATGATCTTTGGAATATTTAATGTCCGTAACTCTCTCAGTTCAGACAATGAACAGCAAGACTTCCCTCCTGTGTCCAGCCAGAGCAAAATAAGGCTCCACGGAGAGGCTACAGGCTTTTTGCCGTCTTTCACTCTGGGGAGACTACAGTCCTCAACTTCTCTCATTTATCTGCTCTTTTGGCAGGTAGGTAGTGCTAATTTCAACACCAAACCTAAATTAACTGAAAGCCATATGTTCAGAATTGCATTCTATTTCCTAGCATTTATTGGTAAAAATTATTTCAACTTTAACGGCATGTGACTGTTCTGGAGAAAGCTATATACCTCAAGTGTGATACCAAGCAATCTCAAATCTAACTCAGTACATGGCACTTGAGAGCTCTATCCACTTTGTAGAAGATGCCACATACTTCAGAGGACAAAAAACACTAAACCAGGTCTAATGATAGTTCTTGAACTTAGAGTTTTTGTCAACAGTACAAATAAGCTGCCAAAAAAATGAGCTAAATGTTTGTTATTTGCTTGTATGAAATGGGTACAAGTTTTAACTTGTAATTCTAAGTCACAAAATATAAAATGAGTACAGAAAATTATTTTATTTACATCAGTATGACTTAAACTCCTGCCCTTGAGTTATCGGAAAAACGATACTGGTAGCCTCTTCTAAAGTAAAATTAATAATATATTTTTTTGGAAAAGAGATTTTGTTTTTATTTGTTTTTTTGCCAATACGCTGCATCACATTCTACAACAGTATTACTTTACTAAAACCAAAATACTCGGAATTTCACCATAAGTACAGAGGAGAACATAAGTATTCTAGCAGAAATAGTAACCATGTTGTTATAAGTAACTGTTGTATTAAAACATGAAAAATGTCCAAAAAATTAAGTCCCTTGACACACAAAGGGTTTGGGGTTGTATAACAGTGCAGCAGGATATGTAGAAATGGACGTGTTTTAATTTGATCCAACTGCAATGTGAGTGTTCAACACTTAGAATTTATTTTGTTAGAAGTGAAATAATTCAACTAATTAGCCCCTCTGTTTCAGAAGCTACATCTTTTTACTTTCGTAAGAAATTAAGAAGAAAAATTAAAACAGAAGGCCTTTAGCTTCCATGATTAAACCAGCAAAGCCTAGAGGGAAAACTGATAATTAAAAAAAAAAAGTTATATGGCAAGCTTCTTCCTTACGTTCAGCTAAAAAACTCAAAGCATTACACAAGGTCACGCACTTTTGTTTTCCCCCTGTAAGGGAGGAAAAATGCCGACAATACATTCTTGCAAGGTTTTTTCGCTAAATAATTCCTAGGAAATAGGATTCCTTACAAAGCAACTTCATCTCCTATGTTAAAACTCATCTGGAAAAGGGGACGTTTACACTGTTTGTAAAACACTGCCACATAAAATGTGTAAAAAAAACATATTTCACTAAAAATAGCTTGCGTAAGTAAGGGATTAGAGTAGTTTCTACTGCTATAATTGTTCCTTTGTAGTTTTTTCCATGATGTTTTTGAACAGTGTTTTTAACTATGTTTATTAAAGTCAGCACATCAAAAAGGATCAAAGAGAAAGCTAGTGAGAACCAAAAAAACCCCAAGCGTATTGTGTTGTCTCACTGGGGAGTTATGCAGATTCAAGTAAACAAGTGCAAATTGTTGAGGTTTTAATAAAAATTTTCTACAATTATTGTATCTGAAGTCATTCTATATAATAACATCTGTACAGCAGATGGTCATACTGTACAAAAGGCAAGCAATGCTCCTTTTTCTTCCTCTGTTTTAACAGTACATCTGAGATGACTACTTTTGTCATTGTGCTTAGTTTGGTTCAGCAAATAATTCGTAAAATGCAGCTGCTGCAGATGGTCACAATAGTTATTTGACTGTAAAATCAAAGACACAGTGAAGTATTTGCGTATTAGTTTCATTCTGTAAAAAAAATCTGACATTAACCCTGTTCAGCTCAAAAGGTAGATCTATAAAGCCTTTTGTAAAAAGAAAAGTAGTGAAGAACCGACATGTTTAAATACTCCTTGCTCTCAAGACACAGCTACTACACTTTTTTTTTAAATTGAGTTAGTTTGCCTAATTTCTTTGCAATAATAAAACAAATCTAGTTAGTAACTGTGGTATTCTTCTAAAGTATTTTGAACACAAGATTATAATACCATTTCCCCCAGACTGAGTAATTTATCTTCTTTCCTGAAGTTATAACCTCCACTTTGGTTTCTATCAGCACTTTAATTTCAAATTAATAATTTTAAATAAAAATCCAAACAATTTATTAAAATAATTTTTGACAGTTTCAATCAGTTTTGTGAAAGTGTCTTTCACACTTCTTGAAACTTAAAACAACTTATTGTGCCGTCACGACAGCATGCCAAACCTCATGCACATGTATTTTTCTTTTTCTAAAGCAAAGATAAGGCAACTTTAACTGGAAAAAAAAGTGAAAAGAGTCTGTTGATGCCTATGTATTGTCTGGTTATGAAAGTTCTTCATAGAGAACACGTAATTTCCATTTTCATTAGATTCAGCATTAGTATTGCTTTACTTAACAATGCTTGCCAGACTGCAAACATACTGAAGATTCATGTATAGCTTGTGACATAAAAAAGAAAGATTGGCTTCCTCAGACTGCCAGAAGAATTAAGAAACAGAACTTCGTAGCACAATGTTTCTGAGGCTTAACATGCAAGGCAAGGTACATCCTCCTGGGAGGATGAAAAACTCCAGGGTAAGTGATATACACTGCTGAGTTTGCCAAATTGCTTTCCAGTACAGGGACGGAACGGGCTCGGCTTTGATATATCGAAGCTTGCTGTGGACACCATAATGTACCATGGGACTGATAATGTATAAATGATAGAGAGGAAGCGATGGAAGGAAAGAGGATTATTACACAGAAAGAAAACTAGAACTATTTAAAGGACATCAGTAAGGCTTTTTACTCAGTTACAGTGCTTTCTATGCTGGGGTTGTGATCTGACTGGAAAAGCGTGGGAATGCAGGCACTGTTCCTGCTTGTACTGATGTTTATTTATGGATAAATCAAGAGTTTCAGGCTGCAGCACTTTCACAGGCTTTCATGTACTACAAACCTTAAATTTTTCATTTTTAACTTTTAAAACAATAAAGAAGCACTGAAACTTGCTGGCCTGAGGAGAAATATTTCTGATGAAAAAGAAATAAATCACCACCTCACTTGGCATACAACTTGTTCCTCTCAGCTACAGGCCATTTTACCTCGCAGGTTACTCTGCCAACTGCCTACATCTGGCTCATCTCCACATCATGTAAATGTACCATCTTATTAATTTTATTAAAAGACTAATAAAACAATTTACAAAGACACTCAAAATGTCTTCATTTTAAATGAGTCTCTGGTATCCTGTTAATTATACCCAAGGTGTAAAGTTTCCTTGCAGCTCTGTTTAATGAGGCTGGAGCACCCGTTTTCCCTGGGTGACTCTCAGCTGTGCAGAGGAAGCATGTAAAAACTTAAAACTTCATAAGCCTGGAGGATAATAATGGTATGACCCAATATTTACATAGTAGCATGAGTCAAGACTATAAATAATTATTTTTGTATTTTTTTTAAACAGAAATATAGGGTCCTAACAAGAAAATGTAGTTATAGAGAGAAAACTGTCAAAATTTTGCCCTTTGAAGTATGTGCTGAATTATCCAAATACCAGAATAGTGGTTCTTGTCACCACTATTCTAGCCAGAATTCTGTCAATAAATTAATAATTACAAGCTAGGGGATATTAACCACAAAATTAAGCACTCAGGTGCTGCCTCACTGAAAGGAAAACTCAGGTCATGGAGTCTATCAGGGATTTGCAATTTTCTGTTGTGGATTTATTGTTAGCTAGTGGAGTTCCCTTCAATGCCCCATGCTTTAAAATGGTTACTCGGCCACCACTTGAGCAAATCAGTAGCACTTCCAAATTTCAAAAACTCTTACCTGCAGTTTTATGTCCACTTTTAATATTCAGGCTCCCACTGAGGTTTGATAAAGAGACTAACAAACAAGGTTTATTGGGATGTGGTATGGTTTCCATTGAAACAACCATTTGAACGGTGTGAATGGAAATTTTCTGGAAGCACGAAAGGGCTCGCCACAAGTTTTCTTGTACTGAAGCCTTTTGCGCAGTGTTGGTATGCGCTGCAGGTAGCAAATCCTTTGTACTGAGGTGTTTGGTTATCGAAGTGACATCCTCAGCAGGAATAATGCCAGCGGACGGAGCAGTCTCCTTCCTGGGCTCATCATCATTTCTGGCTATGATTTTCTTCAAAAACTGGTTTATTTGATCAAGTCTGACAAAACTGAGATTTGCTTTCAAAGGTTTTGATACATCCACATTTACGTCAGCTGTAGGAGAGAATTGGAGAAAGAAATATGAGAAGCCATAGAGCACTTATTCAAGTAATGTAAACAAATTAGACATTTAGTGGAGATAACATTATTTCTACCATGTCTCATTAAAAGGACTCAATCAATGATAAAATATAATGAAAGAATACTTTTAGGAATAAATCTGAATTAAAACATCATGAAAAGTACTATAAGCATTCTTCACTAGATACAGTTTTAATGGAAGAAACATGTCACAATGTCAATCGTATTTCCTTGTTTCTTCCCAGGGATGACCACAGCTATCCGAAAGACACACACTTCGAGCGTGTAGGAGGGTAAAGTATTAGTCCTTTTGTGTCAGAATGAAAATATACTTCACATTCTCTTGAGTTTTACATCCAGTAGAACTATTTGACTAAACTCCAAAGCCAACAGTGAACATTTTCAACACATTTAAATGAGTGAATAACACGTATATTCTGTTGTTTCCTACATAGCTAATACACAGTATTCTTCAATGCATTTTCAAGATTAAATGTGGAATAAAAAGCCATTTTAAAAACTGAGGTATGTTTAGATTTCTTTGCTTTCCAGAGAGATCAGAATAACCTAATATTTTAAAAATGTTCTTTGTCTCTTTAGTAAAGGATTTTGGTACTTCCCAGACTACTAAAAGTCTCACAGAATTTTTAGAAATCACAGCTAATATGAAAAACATTGTCAACAGTGATATTTTAGTAGCTGAGATGTTGCAATTACCAGGATTATTTCACAAATAGGAAGCAGGATTTTACGATGGTTGAAACTTATTTCTGTGCTGCTATCTGCCTTTTTAATCACTACATTACGCTTCATTACAGGAATCCAACTTTAATTTAGTTTTAAAATTTTTTCATTTTAAATTCAGCTTTCACTCAGTAATGAGACAGCCACCCTGGGCAGGGGGGACAGTTTGCTTTTCACTTTGCTGTTTGATTCCCACCTCCCCACCCCCAAGAACCAAAAATGATTAAAATTCTGTGCATATATCTAAACTACATTAAATGTTCAGAGAAAACAGCACTACTTAGTTTCAAGTTTCATTATAAATATATATAGGAAATACTGTTTGTTCAGGGTTTTACACAGATTAATGAATATTTCACCAAAATTAGGACCTAGTTTCAAGTTGTCCAGGATCATGTTCTACTCTTAATGCTGATGCAAACTGAATGAGCTCCATTCTCCCACTCTTTAGGTAAATTACAAGTTTTTACCACAACAGTAAAGGGCTGCAGGAGCAGAGCTTTGGAGCTGCTCTTAAGCATAGGTTTATACTAACTGCAGAGAGTCCCAGGCAGATAACAAAGCACTTTTCTGACCCCCTAAAATATCTAGGGGTTCTAAATTTCAGTTAGATGCTTTGGTATCTGAATAGATAAGTTTCTGAATTATAAACTACCACTTTTTCTACAAAGATGAAAGAAACTTATTAATGGCCCATGTAAGATTTGTTACAGCTGATTTAAAAAACCCAAAACAATCTTAGAAAAAAGTCTGTAGTACTCAACAAGCCACAGCTAACTGAAATTTAAGACTGGAAAACTATTTCAATTGTAACTTAAAATTTTAATTACTGGTTTATCGAAAATCCTTTCTCTTGTGTTAAAGCCTTCCACACCGAACTAGAAACTGTGGCAAAACACTAGCTAACGCAGGAGCCTAGCAGAAAGGCAAGTATCAAAGCTAGAAAGCTGGACATAAGAAGAGAGCAAGAGTTTTAGGCATCCAAAACCACACATGATCAACTTGGAAGATTTTTCAAAATACTTATGCACCGATATTTTTAATTAAAACCAAGGGAAGAAAAATGTCATAACACTTGAAAATCTCTCCACCCCTCTTGGCACTAAAGAATACCCCAAGACTCGCCTGCCTTTTCTGCACACATCATGGGATGTCCTCTCCTCCCCTTGAATGGAGAAAGGAGACTTACAAATGAAGTAGAGACCCATGTGACATTATGATATTAATTTACTTACGATGCTCAAATGAAAAGCAGTGTTATTCTAATGAAATGTTTAAAACCAACCAAAAAAACCCCAACCAAACAAATAAGCATCTTTCCTGTAGGCCCCCTTTAAATACTGAAAGGATGCTATAAGGTCTCCCTGGAGCCTTCTCTTCTCCAGGCTGAACAACCCCAACTCTCTCAGCCTGTCGTCACAGGAGAGGTGCTCCAACCCTCGGATCATCCTCATGGCCCTCCTCTGGACTCCCCTCAGCAGGTCCATGCCCTTCTTATGTTGGGGACCCCAGAGCTGGATGCAGTACTCCAGGTGGAATCCTACCAGAGTGGCGTAGAGGGGCAGAATCGCCTCCCTCAACCTTCTGGCCACGCTTCTTTTGATGCAGCCCAGGATACGGTTGGCCTTCTGGGCTGCGATTGCACATTGCCGACTCATGTTGAACTTCTCATCAACCAACACCCCTGAGTCCTTCTCCTCAGGGTTGCTCTTGATCCATCCTCAGCCCAGCCTGTGTCTGTGCATGGGATTGCCCCGACCAGTGTGCAGGACCTTGCACTTGGCCTTGTTGAACTTCATGAGGTTGGCACAGGCCCACCTCTCAAGCATGTCCAAGTCCCTCTGGATGACATCCTGTCCCTCAGGTGTGTCGACTGCTTCACACAACGTGGTATCGTCAGCAAACTTGCTGAGGGTGCACTCAATCCTGCTGTCCATGTTGCCAACAAAGATGCTAAACAGCATCAGTCCCAATACCGACCCCTGAGGAACACCACTTGTCACTGGTCTCCACTTGAACATCGAGCCGTTGAGCGTGACTCTCCAAGTGCGACCGTCCAGCCAGTTCCTTATCCACTGAGTGGTCCAGCCATTGAATCCATGTCTCTCCAATTTAGAGACAATGATGTCATGTGGGACAGTGTCAAATTGTTTTCACAAACACTGCACTCATCCAAGAAAGCAACAAAACAATAGACACTAGGGCAAATGACTTCCCTGTTTTCTGTTTGGAAACTGCACGTCACACAGAAAAACGTTGTCATGACTGCTAACTTTACAAAGGTTTGTATTAAGTTACTATTATCCAGTGAATCAGCCCTGAAAGAAGGTGGTGGCAGCCAGAAGCATAATTGCAGAAAATGTAACTCTGGAACCTTCACTGCAAATATTTTAACTATCTCATAATGACATAGGTTATTTTTACAACTGGGGAGAGATTATGTAAGGAGATTCTTTGGCATTTTAAGTAAAACATTCAAAAAATAAAAATCCAGTTGAGCAATCAACATGTGTTTTAGTCTTTGTCCTGTTTTACACTTAGCACTGTAAAAGAAGCTTTAACATTCCTTCTAAGAAACAGTGAAAACTGATGAAATATGAAGGGCTATTTATAACAGCTGATGAAGATAGATGTTCAGCAGCTTCTCCAGTCACGCAAAAAGGGCAAAAAAGAGATGTTACAATATAAAGGGTCACCTAGATGCAGCTTGAATAAAATTTCTAGGGTGCAAAATCCACAGCTAATAATCTTTTTAGATGATTTTAAACACCTTGGGAAGCACACCACACAACACTGTGCAGATTCTGTTCCGGTAGGAAAACACGGATTCCTATAATTCAAACAACTCTGAATTGTCCAAAATTACATCAGAACAAGACAGGGCAAAAGGTAGCTTAAAGCTACCATTAACTCCTCAGTTTCATGAGTCTCTCCTTTGCCTACTAGTAACTGGCTACCATAATTATATCCCAATACTTTCTTTAGATTTCAAACATAATAGCAATAACTTATTTATCTATTTCCAGCAAAGAAATACAAAGAAATTACTGTGCTTGTAAATAGATTGCGTTCAAGTGAGTTATTTCTGGTTATGTTTAAATCAGACTGAAATTAGATGACATCAAAGCAATATTCTTTTTATTACAGTGTAGCATTTGAGTGTTGAATTTGAATTATTCTTTCTCTCTCTCAATTTCTTCACTACATCTCTTTAGATTACCCAGTAAATCCATGTCTGTCAATTACTAGTTTCTAATTATCCTTCACAACTTTCTGAACAGCTACTAGGAAACAGAATGATGAAATAACTATTGAGTTAAAAGGAGATTAGATAAATATAAATAAATTACACTTATTATATGCTCCCACCACACCAGGAGATGACTTAACAGCAAAAGGAAAAGAATCACGTTGCAATAATGAAATCAGAGAGGGAATTCAGGTCCCAGAGGCGATTCTACGGAGTTTATGTTAATGTACACCTTGTGGGGGACCAAAAATCAACTGGAATAGTTTCCTGAAAACTGTTTCCAGCTATTTTCTCATTTAAAAAGTTCCAACTTCACTTGACCCATTAGTCATCATATTACTTACATTTATTATGTATTTTGAAATCTATTACAAAAAACCCAATGGATTCAATATGGCCTGTTTGAACAAAATCATAACATCTATAAAAGAAAATCTATAAGCAGCACTCTGAAATTTCTGTCTGAAACAATTTCTTTCTTTGTCATTTTATTACTTAGAGCTTCAGACAAAAAATTTCAGGGTTATGAGTATTTTACCCTTGTTCTCCATAACATTCAGATTTGTACTGTGAAGATATTATTTTATTCTGTGAACTTGGGATAATGATATTACTCAAAAGGACTTTTTATTTGGTGGGCTAAGGATGAATAAGTAACACAAAAATAACAGAGCTCCTAGCAAGTTGCTTTAGGTCAATCCCAGCTCTTACTAAGTCAGTGGGCTTATTCTAATATAGGCCATAAGTTAATGTACACCAGGTTACTATTTCTATGACTAATAAACTACCATAGTATACTCTTAATCTGAAAAACCAGTAAGTAAACTCCATGAAAATTATTTATAAGCTTTATTTGTAAGACTGGGATCTTTTCATAGACTATGAGAAATGCTGAACTCTGAGAGAGAAAAATATGGCATTTGCCAAGAATTTGTTCACTTCTCATACCCCTCATTCTGCAGTGGATCTTTTATTTCTCATAGCTAATATAGAAAAGGCCTGGTCTTTCTTCCTCAGGTTGGACATGGGTCTTGCTCCCCCCTACCCCAAGAAGACTGTAAAATATTAAACTTCTTAATAGTATTGCTATAGAAGAAATTATTTGTCCTAAACTCTTAGGAGGATTGAATTTCCTAGTCCTAAACAGAAGGGAGCTGACAACAGGCACGACACATTTTACCACCAGTAATATACTTCGTCTAGGAGCCACCCATCCTGATGTAAGGAGTCTAACAGAGGAAATCTGAGGAAGGTAAAGGTAATCTTGAGCCCTGATTCTGATTTGGAGTCAGGGTGGCCCTTTGGTAACAGGGAAATGGCTGAATTGCAAAAATTAAATTTATAAAAATAGGAAAGAGAGAGACATGTAAAGAAAAGACTAGCTGTACTGTTCTCAATTGTCCCTGGTCAGGCATCAAAAGAGAGACAAATTAAAAGAAATTGAAAAGCAAGAAGAATATAAACGAATTGGTTTTATCCTCTAATTCATCATTCCCAATTTGGATCAAGGGAAAAGAAGGAAGAAACTTGAGACAAGGCTTCAGAGGCCATCTGCAGTCCATCTTGTGCTCTGCTTCTGTGAGACAGATGCCAATTAGTCTGGAAGAGGCTGGTAGTCACTGCTTAGTATTTCTACCTACTGCTGCGTGTGTGCTGCAGCCTCACAGAAACAGCTCTCTAAGGCCAATATGGCAAACTACAGCCTTCAGGCACCTTAATCGACATGAGCCATGTGGGGTGTTCCCCAGCAGTAACAACAGCTACTTCCATGACCTAGCATGTCATTGACATCATGCAAAGGTGACACAACGATATTAGCAGCTCTTGCTAGCCAGTGCCTGGGTTTGAGATCTCAGACAAGGCTCAGTGATGTAATTCTGTTATTTTTCTTAAATTGTCACAATTGAACCAGAATAAATTGTTGTAGGTTGAGAAGACCAAAAATACCATTAATAAAGGGTGGAGGTTTACTGCTATTCATAGGATGTTGACTGAAAGTAAAGAACTGTGCAACTACCAAATATATTACAGAAGTGTGTCAAGGGTTGGGTGGCGAGGCCAATAATTATAATGTGGGCATTGGGAGGCACTACCACAAAAGGAAAACCCCAGCTAAGGGAAACATTAATTCTCTCAACAGAGTCAGAGAAGTTGAAGCACAACACAGTGAGATGAAATAAATTGTTCCAGGTCATGGAGCAGGTCTGCGGAAAAGAACCCATAAATACTAACTCTCTATTATCTGCTTTAGCTGCTGAATAATACATCTATATTAAGACATACATTAAAAAAGGGAAAAAAAAAACCCACACAAAAAAAACAAACAAAAAGAGGATTTCAGAAAATGGGGCAAATGTTTTAAATCAGTTTTAAAAAGAATGCCAATACACTGAAGAAGATACCAAGAAAATATTGTCAAACTTATCCATGTGGCTTCAGTGTGCAGTCTTCATTTTCAGTACTAAGACATTTAAGAAACTAAATTTCATTTAAACTAAGTGTTGTAGACATTGCTTTTAGAAAGGTACTTTGTTAATTTTACACATTATTACACTGATATTACAGACAATAGATGTGTCAAAACCAAAGCAATACCTACAGGCTGGTACACCTGTTTGGAATATTTCTCTTTGCCCTCTTAATCAAATAAATATCATTCCATGGCTACAGTGTCAGTGCTTTAAAAACTTGTTTGTAAAAGAGCAAAGGGGAAAAAAACCCTACTAGAAAGCTCAAAAGTTTTGCAAATGACCCAGAGTTAATTAGAAAAGTCTGCACCCTGGCTAGTTCCCCTTCTCACGTGTCAGCTCTCATTAAATCAAAAAATTCTCATTTCAAAGTTAACAAACACCATGGTTAACAAAACTGTTAAACTGGGATCAAGTGGGCACATTCCTAGGTTTATATATGATGTCATGCTAAGCAGCCCACAGCTGAACTTGCAAGTAGTATGAATGATTTTTCAATATATTAAGTATCTGATCTAATGCTAATTTTCTCTCTATAGGCTAACTGTGCTGGGAACAGGTGGCCCTGCTTTCAATTACGGAGGGCTAACATGCCAGTGTGAGGCCTGGATTAGTTCACCTTCTCACAGGGAATTTGCCTCGGTTGGGAATGGATTTATTATGGCTTCACACATGGAACGGAGCTCATGTCAGCTGAGGGCAGTGATACATCATATGATTCAAATTAACCTGCTGTGGACTGTTCCGCAGGGCTGATATTGTGTATTAAAATGACGACATTTTTAAAACAGCTTGAAAGAAACCAGGATTGCTGAAGTGCAATGGTTCCAATTTGTTCCAACTAATCTATCACCTGCTGGAGATATTATTCTAGTGGGTTTCTGGTAGCTGCTATTTTCCAGGTTTCTCCAAACCACTGACCTTGCTAATGGATACAATTGTTGCCTTTGCAAACAGGGGGAAAAAAAGCTGGAGAGAGTGCCATGGCACAGTTCAGTGCGTTGCTTTTTATGCATAACCCTAGATCCAGGGCTGTGCCCCTCGTGGTGTCCGAACTGTGCCAGGCAGGGACTGGCAGGAAGGAGCCCCCCTGCCAGGTCCCCCAGTTCTCACACTGTCTTTCAGTGGAACACGGTATCTCATAGTTTGCTTGGATAGATCCTCCTGTTGAAATTACTTTGAAAGGCGAAGTATCAAGGACTGCAGTTATTTCACACCTAGCCTAACATCTTTCCAAGAAACTGCTGGGGGAAGAGGACTTAGGCATAAACCACCTATATTTTGCATGTATAAGTATTTTAAGGCAATTTATAAGAAGCTGTACTTCATAAAAATGTTTTGTATCATTTGCATGCAGAAAGAATACATCAGAGACAGCTTTTATAGCTAAGAAAGCAGTGTTGATTTAAAAAAAAACAACAAAGAAAGAACTAGACAGTAAAGATAATAAATTTTCAAAAACTATTAGAACAAGATGGTCATATTTGCTCCTCACCTAATGAATAATATCTAATGCTGAAGCAATAAATAGTTCACTTATATGTATTAGACAAGAATTAGATGTACAATCCAGTAAGACTGAATATAAAAGAAAGAGGGTCATGTAAACTGATGTAGGTGGAATTCAAAAAATTTTAAATAATTAGTTACTGTAGAAAGAGAAAGAATAGTCCTTTAATACATTGTGGGGTTAAAGTTGAGGTCTGTTCCCACAGGCCTGATGATGAATGCTTATTTCTCCTAGGATCCTATTACCTTGAATCTGGAAGAAATATCATTTTTCTTCAGTTGCCAAAAATGTACAAAATAATCAACTCATGTGGCAAGAAGTGCATTAATGTATCCTGTTATTCTCATTTAATTAGTGGTTTCCAAGTTTAGCTACTTGCTGTAGTTTTTTGATCTCCGAGCTAATATGGACTGACAACCTGGTTTCCTGTGTGGTGAAACCATGCGATTTTTCTATGGAACACTATCTACTTATCTACTTCAGCTGACAAACTATTTACAAGGAGTACTGGTTTTATCTAACAGCAAACACTGGGAACCACTTGCAGATTTTTTCTTTTAATGCTTGCATAGTAGTTTGCATGATAAAACATAGGCATGCTCGATTGTTATATTTGAAATCTTACCTCAGCACACCAACAATGCGTTTTGTAAGAAAAATGACATTACAATTAAATCAGTGAACTATGAACACTTAAAATCTATACAGAAAACTGAATAGTTATCACAGCTGCTACATCCAGATTTTTGTCTGCATAGGCACAGCTTTTAAAAATGTGCTGACTTTTCAGAAAAGCAGATCAGCTGCACCCAACAGGTAGTACCTACTAGTGCATCCAATGGATTTTAATAACTTACTTACTGCAGTTATAAAACACATATACATAAATGAATATGGAAACGCACAGCATGTCCTTAGAAAATACGCCAGTTAGTAGCAGCATTATTTGCCAAATGTTCACCAAAAAAGAGTAGGCCTTTCGAGGCCTACAATGTGAGGGTACTCCAGCAGTGCCTTTATTTATTCAATTTATTAACTGTGATGTCTCCCATCACAAATATCGTTTGTCTGGTGACCTTCCAAGAGCCCTCAGGAGTTTTGCTGAGGTTCTTGTCCTCAACAAACAACTGCCAGCTTAGTGAGGATCCAGTGATGCAGACACTTTCTCCAGGCCTGCTGACGGCCAAGCTACCTCACCCTGGAAGAAGTTGTGGTTAGTGGACTTTCCCCCCAGGAGAGTTAGTAACTTATTTTCCAGTAGCCTGCTGAGGAGCTGTCAAGCTTTCATAACTCTTTGCATGTGCTGTTCTGACGCAATCGCATGCGGAAAGCGCCTTCCATTACTCATCCAATGAAACCTCCAGCCCCCAAGGAGGGCTTCTTGGTAAAGGTTAGTTTATTTGAAGAGGATATCATAGTGGTAACAGCTGAGGTCAGAAAAATCTGCAAAGGAACGCAGAGCTGTTTTGCTATGCTATACCAGCAAAACACTTCACTAAAATTCAGAGTAATTACTGTTGAGTCACATGTAATGATAATTCCAATTAGAAGCAAAAAGATGATAAAAAATTGCCTTTTGTCTAAGAAGAGATCCTGGAGGAAATCTCTGAAGTTTTATAGGCTTTGTGAGAATAAACAGACTGAAGTTTATGATGCATTAATTTATGGCTTTTCAGTTCCCTATTTAGCCAAATACCATGGAGGGGAGAGATGTAACATTGATTCAGGATCTGACTGAATTGTTGAGAATGGGGTAGACAGAATACTTGTGAATATACACTTTGCAAGCTGGTACCAACCTCCATGTTTGCTAGTTTTAGTTAGAAGTTTGTCCTACTGACAGGAGAGTGTCAGGGAAACACCTTCAGGTGTGTAATAAATTAAACATTGCACCAGGAAACTACAGTGAGAACCTTGAGAAAAGGGGAATGCACAGATGAAGGGTCTGGGAATATGGGAATCTGCCAGATGTGGGGAAGGAGGACACCAAAAAACTGGAAAGAATAAAAATGAAAAAAAAAGGGATAAAAGAAAACCAATCTGGCAGCAGTGACCAAAAGATTGTAGCCTTGAGAGAGAATATGTTTTCCTTTTGGCTCTCCAATAGAACTAAAAAATCCTGACTCTTGATATTCCTCTGCTTTCATCAGCTACCTATAAACACCACTGATATTAGGTGTCTCTACCCCTCTGGTGCTGGTCATGATTAGAATGAAAATCTACTATTATTATCAATTAATCCTTTAGTTCAAATGGCAGTAGAACATGCAGTAGGTCCAGAGGTTCAAAGTCCTATTAATGAAGCCAAATAAGGATCAATATAACAAAAGCTCTACATTGTCAGATAGTTTTAAAAATCTTCTCTTAAAATAATGCTTTTAAGGAAGCACAGAAAACCAAAAAAGGGGCAATGCTGAGGTTTTTAACATACTTTATTCTTTCCCCGAGATTTCTGCCTGCCTGTGTGCAAAAAAATGGACTTTCAAGTTACTTAACCACAGTGTTTATAGTCAACGGGTAAATACGTATGTCTCATTCCCTGGCTGATCAATTTGAAATTGTGGGGTCAGATATGCAGAAGCGATTACTGCTTCACCCAAAGACAATATGAACTGTGTTTCCAACATCTAAACTTATATATTTTTAAGTACCTTGGAAAACTAAATTGTATGTTTTAAATTGGTAACCTTAATATAATGAGAAAATCTTTATTTTCCCTGTGCCTCAAGTTGCCTTCCATGAAAAGGCGAGGGCATACTATTCCATCACACATGGGAGGGTTGTGCAAGTAAACCGGTATTTCTGAGGTGCTCCTAAAGCAGTAAGCAACACAGAAGAAATAAGTGATTCTACTGTAGAGCCAGGTTTAGATAGTGTGCTGTAAGACTGTATGAATAGACAACTGAATGAATAGGAAAACCCAGTACTGAAGAGTTGCTCACTAAATGACTGGTAACAGCTCATTCTGTGTGCTGAGTGAAGTAAAGATATCCAGGGGAAAAAAAAGTTACACAATTCAACAAATTATAACAAATATGCATGAGAGATGAATTATGATGGCACAAGTAAATGTAAATGTATTTCCTAACTTCTAATATAACCTCAATTATATTCCTCATAGGAACGTAGTTATAAATACATAATTCACAAAACAGAGAATGGATGACATACTTCAACGACATACTTCAATTTGCAGAAGTTTCTGACACTCCAGGAGTGACTTCAAGTCACACTATTTTAAGTAAATGCTAACAAACCTTCCTGCCACACCAATTAAACTCTGTGTTAACTAAAGGAAGACAATATTACTATTTTTTAAATTTTACAGTATTGACGCTATAGATTATAGGAATTTGCAATGTCAGGTATCCAGATTCCAAAGAACCCAAGAGAAGGTGGCTTATAAAAATCTTCAGAAACGTTTCAAAAGC
This sequence comes from Anarhynchus alexandrinus, assembly GCA_008711295.1. Classification (NCBI taxonomy): domain Eukaryota; kingdom Metazoa; phylum Chordata; class Aves; order Charadriiformes; family Charadriidae; genus Anarhynchus; species Anarhynchus alexandrinus. Next base: position 2,024,936 of record VUYV01000107.1, read on the forward strand.
CAGCTTTTATAAACATAACTGTAATAAAATTTCAGTTGTTCTAGGACTAGAAGCAGGTAGGTTTCAATCTGTTAGAAATCTGCCTTCCTGAGGCAGATAAACTTTCTAAGTTCAGCTTGGGAAGAAAATAAATAATTAGACCTTAAACCTAGGACTGGTTCAGGACTAACCATTCCTCAACTTTGATCTCAGTTCAGAGTAATGCTGGAGGAAATTTTCCCATTCACTAGCAAGGAATACAACATTTTTGTGATGATCTAATGTGCGCATATCTACCAATAGATTACATTAGAAAAGAGAGATTAAAGTGCAATGTTTACCTGGTCCATTAAGGAAGTCTTTAATTTGCACAGTGATAAGAGGAGGCGGAATACCACTTTTAGCATCTACCTCTCCTGCTACCGTCTGCAACCAAATCTTGCAATAATCCAGAGCTTCTGGTAGAGTCTTCCCAGGATCTACAGGCGATAATGATCATAGTCATTAATAGTAATTAATGATATTCCAGGAATATGATACATAATAAAATGCTACGTACAAAATTGATTAATCAACTCATGTGGCAAGAAACGCATTAAATATAACTGATTAAATAAAAAAGTTTTAAACGTAACACAGTAAGTAATATTCCTAATACTACTTTTATACATAGCATTTGTCCCTACAGACAGATGCATGTGTATATCAATGCATACATACACAGGCAAGAGGGCAAAGATGTAATTACACAAAATGTAGAAAACCCGCAAAAATGCCAAGTAAAATATGAGTAAAAGACATCAGTTACTACAAGACGACTTTAAATAGCACACAATTTTAGCTTTAATTATGGCAACACTGAAGGAGTCCTTACAAGAGAATCTGTGCTCAAAACCTGCTACTTATAGACTGTATTTTCATTGCCAGGCAGAGAAAATAATAACGGAAAGATAAATGATGAAGGCTAAAAGACCAGAATGCTACCAGATCTCAGGAATAGAGCATAATGACAATGTGGTTATATCATTCTCTTTGGAGTTTCACTCAATAGCTAATTAGTAGCTATTCTTGCATACCACCTTGAATTGTATTCCTTTGATCCGTTTATAGTATTACAATAGTACATTAAAATTAGTTTCCTCCTTGTCTTCATTTTCCACATATCACAAATGGCAAAACCAGTAGTGTAAAAAAGCTTCTTAATCTTTAGCAACGTATGACCTTCATTATAATAGTCCTCAATTCTGGGACTACAGGTCTTAAATTCTAAATAATCAATTATTCTTTATTATCAAGACTGCTATGTTAATTATTGAATATCTGCCTCATTGTTAACAATTTAAGGAGATTTTCTTGATGTTATTCTCTCCCATTTTCAGTTAATTAAAAACTGCTATAATTGCTTTATTTTAGTTTTACTGAACGGATTCCTTTCAAGAACAGTATTTACATACCCACTATTATAGTCAACATATGGTATCGTGGTATCACAGTCATATGTGGACTGGGTATATAAAGTCAGCTTTGGAATTTGTATTTCTTGACCTTATCATGTGATTCATATAAAACTTGGCACATATGAACCCTTATGTGATTTCAAAGAACCTACTGAAACCAATTGATCATGACTTTAGATCTATATGGAAAAGATCAAAAGTTAGCACATTCTTCTGTTTTTATTTGATCAATTTTCAGGCAATGACTTTACAGCAGTATTTGTACTGCATGGCATATACATTACAGCCTTTCCTTCCCTTTATTCCTGCTATACATTTATAAAGTCAGCTCTCAACAGTTATTTAAGAGCTGTCACTGCATACAACAGATTTGTATATTTTCCATGTGAATTTCTACATTTTTATGGTTCTTAGCCCTTTCCTTTAATTACACTAACCAGAATGGTGTGGCACACTCCCTTTTCTATAGTAACTGCTTTAGGGAATATCTTGTTTCCTGTGTCTGGAGTTTGCCTGGTATACTGAAAATCATAATAATAAAAAACCTTTATCACCACAGTACACATTTTTTCCAAAATATAGTTTTGTAGTCATTCTGAGCAAGGATGTTATCTCTGACTTGGATCTATACCATAATACTTGTTTTGTGCTAGTAGTGCATCATAAATAAGTAATATGCTAATGTTTTTCAGAATATATAGTGTAAAACATTCTAAAAACTACTGAATATTGTGCAATGCACATCAAATCAATTAAATTGATCTCTAAGTTATTGTTTCTTCAGAAGTATTAGTATAAACATTTAGGTGTACCAATATGGGGCAAAATGTTGCAATATGCCCTTATTTTGTCTCAGTACTGAACGATAAACATCACATGCTGTGTATAGCAACCTAGACCATTCACCGGCTTTTCAGAAAATCCAGTAAATTTAGTCAAGCATTTCTTTTGAAGAATACATTTCCAGGTATTCCTATTATCCTAAGATGCATTTATGTTATAAAATACCTAATAATTATCTTAAAGTTGTAGCTGTTTAAAGATGAAAATATCTCTGATGAAAAGAACTTACATAGCAGAAAATCCTTGCGTGACATAATACATTAGCTATACAAACACTGCCCTCAGGGCAATGGGAATTGCAGCACGTAAGCACAGAATCAAAAAAATAAAGGAACCATGGGGCTCTCAGGAGATTACTTGGCTCTGTCATGTCTCCAAGGAGCACAGCACCATCTCCTCTTCATTACCTAGGGCACTGCAGGACTGGGACACATGAATTCTGGAGAAGGACTCCAGAATGTACAGATTAGGAACACAACACAAAGAAACCTCAATGCACAAAATTAGCCCAAGTCCAACAAAATATACTACATTTAACCTAGCACTGGCCTTACTGATTTCAAGCATTTGGGTTTTTTTTTAGTTATAGAATCATAGAATAGTTTGGGTTGAAAGGGACCTTTATAGGTCATCTAGTCCAACCCCCCTGCAAAGAGCAGGGATATCTTCAACTAGATCAGGTTGCTCAGAGCCCCGTCCAACCTGACCTTGAATGTTTCCAGGGATGGGGCACCTACCACCTCCCTGGGCAACCTGTGCCAGTGTTTCAGCACCCTCGTTGTAAAAAATTTCTTCCTTCTATCTAGCCTAAATACACCTTCTTTTAGTTTAAAATCACTACCCCTTGTCTTATTGAACAGGCCCCGCTAAAAAGTTTGTCCCCATCTTTCCTGTAAGGCACCCTTTAAGTACTGAAAGGCTGCAACCAGGTCTCCCTGGAGCCTTCTTTTCTCCAGGCTGAACAACCCCAACTCTCTCAGCCTGTCCTCACAGGAGAGGTGCTCCATCCCTCCGATCATTTTTGTGGCCCTCCTCTGGACCCACTCCAACAGGTTCAAGTGAAACTGTGTTGTTCTGAAACTGAGCTAATTCTGAAAGCAGAACATTTGCATTGACTCAATTTTGCATTGGAGGTAATAATCCCAAAGGGCCATGCAAAGAACTAGTTTGAGTTCTAGTCCAAGCCCATGGCATACGGTTAATTTGGAACCTGGGTTACAGACTTGACCATATATCCAAATACACCAGATACAGATCAATAATTAAGTGTTTACATAATGAGAAGAAAGCTAAAATCCAGAGGTTTCAAAACTGGCTTTGCTGGTGTATATCTAAAAAACCTGAAAGAACTTCCAAATGGGAGCTATAAAATGTACCTCTGTAGGACAAATTCATTCATGTCAAAGCTTGAAAGACTGAAATATGTGTGTCTTGATTAAAATACCTTCTAAGGTAGAAAACATCATATGCATTTTCACAGGATTAAGGATCAGGAAAGGAATAAAACAGTATCAATCAATAAATCCCTATGCCAAGGGAACAGGAATAACCAGAGAAGCAATTGAATGAAAAAGAGAAAATTCAGGCTGAAAAGTGAGGAATTCCTGATGGAGAGAGCTGTTAGAAAAAGGACTCTTCTCCCTCAAGGAAATGATGGAAACATTCAGAATGTTTAAAAAATGTACTTGACAGAACACTATAAAATATACAATAGGGAACAATTATGCATCAGCAGGGAACCGGTCTGAATAATCTATTATAATAGGTCATTTCCATTTCCATTTTCTATGATTCTCTCAAAAATCAACACTTAAATTTACAGTTATTTGTATAAAGAAAACGCTGGAGAAAACCCAAGGGACGCATATATAAGTAAAAGGAGAGGCTGGAATTACTCTGCAGCAAGCCAAGAGAGAGAAAAAAGAAAGGCTTGCGAAGGGAAGAGCAGTGAAGACGGCCAGAAATTCTATCCTCTACACCATGTGAAAAATTTGTCTGTGGCAGCAAAAGAAAAATCGTGAGACAACTATCACAGATTGACAATCAAGACTGTAATTTAAAATCTGTAAGACTAAGAAGCTGTGAGGCCTTCAATAAGTCTACATTTATCCCCCCGCTTCTTATCAGGAAAAAAATAATCTCTGGCCATTTTTGAATCCACCCAAACATCCAAAGTCTTGTTAAGGTTCAGACCTCAGTTTCAAACTTCACAGTTTATGAAGTACTTTCCTAAACTTGATTTGAATTTATAAGCTTTTCACTTCACCTGCTACCCCCCCATTCTCATGTTTAACAGCAGACAGCAACCTCCAAACTTCCAAAGAGAAAGGGGAACGAGGGGAAAGGAGGGAGGCAGGAGAAATTTCACATCTTGAAGATTTTCATTCTTCAAAATGTGGTTTTGTTCCAGTTTGTAGCTGAGAGCCAGGGCAGCTCAGGGGGCATAGCCTGTGGGAAGCTTTAGCGGGGGGGCTCAGGGACCCACAGCACCCCAGCAGCCACCGGGCAGGGGACAGGGCTACTGAGCGTGTGTGCGGGACGGCAACTTGGCCTGTTCCGCTGGAATTTTACCCAGACCAAATGAGCTCTGCAACACGCTTTTATTTCAATGGATGAATCATATTTTGGTCTGCAGTCAATTTTAAGAGCCAGTACGATGCTGCAATCATCTGTGCCTTTCAAACTCCGAAGTGGAACGTTTGGTCTTGTTTTAAAAATGGTTTCCATTGGAATTTAAAGAACACAAGTAGGAAAACATTTCTACTAGCGTACTCGCAAGTGCTGTGTCAGGCAGTTCAAAAACGAGCACTTACAGCAGCCTGAGGAACGTACATTCCCAGGCCAGCTTGTCTTTACGGGTGGGGGCTGCACCCCCACCCCCCTGACCCTGTCCGTGGATGCAGATGTACCGGACAATAAATATACTCAAAGGGGAACAGGTGACACTCCAGCAGAAGTCCCTTAATGCTATGCTAGGAAAGAGCCTTAAATCCTCTCTCTGTCTCGCAGGAAGCACAGGGTAACGGAGAGGCCGTGAATCAGACTTCCTGCCAGAGCCAGCCGGCATTGCCCTCCGTGCAGCCTCGGCTTTCCATTAGATCAGAGGTTACATGTGGTCTCAGCTACTGCATCTGCTCTTCATGGACCCCCTGCCATCAAAGGCGTGGGTGTNAATAAGAATAATTGTGGATGGCCTCACAATGCCTGTTTTTTCAAATGCTTCTTTGGCGGAAGCTGAAGAAATTCCATGCATAACAAATATTTATTGAGAAATTTCACTCCCTTAAAAAACCGAGCACCACAACCTCCTCTTTGAAAGTAAACAAACAAACAAATAGAAAAAAGATTTTTCAAGAATGCCCAGAGCTCAATGCTCAGGAAATGAGGCAATTTTGTATCTGGATTACATTACCTGAAACAAAGCAAATAAAAATTTAAAAAAATATTTATAAAAGCGGCTTATGAGATTACATTAAAAACAATTGCACCCACTTTTATTTAAGTGGAAATGGCCAATGCTCTGTTTGCAAAAACTAACGGTTAGCAGATGCCTTTTTGTTAAGTGTAGGATGAGCACTGAATAAAAAAATGTTGGTTTATAGTATCTTTCAGGCTATTTATACAGAATCTTACAAGTAAACTCAGGGAGCAACTAGTCTTTTTAATGGTGCTTATTAAGCAGTTAATATTAATTCCAGTAATTTATTTACTTTGATTTGAAGTCCCTATACCTGGTGGTAGCATAATTGCAATCAAGCTGTGCAATTACAAAAATAATTTAAAACACAAATCAAGCAGTCTAGCACAACTGTAATAAAATTGAGCTAACATTTTAATAACCTACTAAGTCTGCTCCTCCTACAAACTTGTTTCATTGCACAACAAGGAGTCCAGACTTGCCAGTGGACTTGGTTGGAGAGAAGGATTGAGGAAATTGAAAGCACAACCATCAGGTCTTTAGCTCCGAGGCAGGCAAAGGCTCCCACATCAGACACTGGCCTGATGGAAATGAGCTGCTACTAACTGCTAATTAACACACTAACAATACTTAAGTTTTAAATAGCCTATTTCCTCCTATTTTATTCTTAAGTTCTTATTTCTTTCATGTTTCAGAAAGTAAGCAAAAAATAACACAGCTAGTGACAGAGGAGCCAAGTTCTTTGCATGAAGTTTGCTGTTTCGGCCACTGTAATACTCTCTCTCACAAAATAAGAGTGATAGCTTACTGTGCTAGTTCCTGAATTTTAAGCTCTATTAAATTGAAATCTTTCAAAAATAAGAACAAACCCTGTGTCGAAATAAAATATATGTGGCATCATAACAGTATAAAAACTTAATTTCTACACATGCTCAAAGCAGCAAATCATCATAGGGTAGTAAGCTTAATTTTGTCACCAGCCCAGGATTAGCTATTATTCTCTTTAAAATTCATGCTGGTGCAGTTTTACAGGATAATTTCCCTATTTTATTCAAAGCTTCATAAAACAGACTCTCATCAAACTACCTGTTAGAAGCAGTTCTAAATCTAGAGTATTCTTTGTTAATTCACAGCTGAACAATATATTTCTTAGAAGTACACTAATGGGAGGTAAGGGATGGAAAACATAACTAGGTCCAGACTATTACCAGCTTTTCTTTACCCCAAAGTTTTTTCTGAACTCATGTCCATCAAAAATAAGACCTTCCTCATTTCACAACAGAATTTTGCATTTGCATCTGCCTTGCAAATTTGAGAGTTGTTTCAGAACTGTAGTTTCGTCTTGTAGAAAAGCCGCAAGAAATAGCACAGTATTTCGTAAGATCTGAATCTAGTGCTGTCAAACTAACAGCAAGTCAAGTTTTCAGAATGACACAAAATTGATTCAAAACAATTTTTTCAAATGCTTTAACACATTCCTAAAATATTCTTATGCAGTGTATATGGTGTATATATATACACAGAATGATGATTTGAAATGGCAGAGTTTTTATTAGCATGTTTTGGATCTAATCTACATATTTCATATATAGCTTAACTATGTAAGCTTAACCATGTAAGTAATGAGAAACTACCCCCATAGGAGTACCAATAAAACTTTATAACAAACATAGTGTATTTTTCCTTTTGCCCAGACAAGTCTCAATTTTTTAGGCTGTGATGAAATTTGCTATAGGCCCAACCTTCTGAGCGGCTGCTGTGCTGTTGCCTATCTCCACCATGTGATGTAACACACACAACGTTTTCATCAGGCCTGCTTGCCTAGTACCACTGTTTAAATGTCTTTTTTTAAGGGGGAACATGCTCCATCAGTTCTTATAATCTAGTAAAAATATATCTTTTATGTTTAGCTTGTGTCCTCTTCCCCATCCTACCTTAGGCAATGGAGAGATAGTTGCATGCATACATATAGACACAAGAGCAATCTTCTAGAGAGACTAACTGGAAATGTCCTTTAGCAAGATTCATTGTAAATTAAACATCATTTATGCCCTCTTCCTACCCTCCTTTCCTTGATATACAGAGAAATACAGGAATATAGTGCATACCTATTGTACAGAGGGAGAGAAGCTAACTTTTTTCTTTCAAATAAACTTTATATTGTTCTCAATTTGGTTGATACATCTCTTCCAGATAAAACTGTCAGCAAATAGTCACAGCTTCAAGAAAAACTGGCGTGATTGGTGAAATTGACTGCAGCAGTGCATAAATTGCCATGCAAAGCTCCCGATGCTCTATTATATGATGATCTATATAGAGTGTGTGTATATATATGCACACACACATATATATATAACACGTAGTTGACAACTATTTTCTCTCAAAGATGTGTGCTAGAAATGAAAACTAAAAAATTTCCAAAATTGACATGTTACTACAGTGGTATGACAACATTAATCCTTAATGATGCAATTACAAGCACACCAGGTCTTCCTAAACAGGAGGCAATAAAAACTTAATACCTATTTTGCCGTGTGAGTTAGTGTGTGACGAAGTGTGGATTAGTTCTATTAACTTATTAATACATTTAGGATGGTGTTTTTAGGCAATAGAACTTTGGCACCTGCCTCTCAAACTCTATTGAAAAGAGCTCTAGTGCTTCAGCAGCAAAGACAAGATTCTGTTTGATACACGAGTAAGGTACTTACTACTGCCCCCAAAGGCAGCAGGATGAGACCACAACTTCTGCCTTCACATAATGTCTGACTCCTGCCTCCACACTCTTTTACCTTTGCCTGACACGGAGACAAAAAGCCAAAGAAAAGGGTAAGACCCATGTAGGGCTAGTTTTTGGTCCTCGAAGATCTCTTTGGGTCTCACTGAACAACTGCTGGTGACCAAGGAGCTCTCAGGCTGTATGTTCCTACTATCCTTTATTATTAAAACTTCTTGCCATGGTTCTGTGCTTTCCATTTGCAGGAAGACTTTATTACAGCTTGCGTTTTCTAGAATTGCTCCCATAGACATGAAGATGGTGAAAGACTTCAGAAGTTAATTGTAGGAGCAGAATGGAGAGAACTTAGCCCAGTTTACTGGTAATGTGGTGGCACCTTGTACAAGGACACACTTGAATGCTTCAGACATAAGAAATGAAGAAGTCCTATCGCATATTTCCAAAACACTGAGTTAATGAAGTGCTGATCTTTAACTTACAACTACTCCAACTTTCCTTCAAGCTCTGCTTTTTTAATTGATTTGTTAATTCTTTTCATATTAATTGCTACAATAACCACCTTTTATACGGTATTTAACAAATATACATGGGAATTTGGAGTAAATAAAATTCATGACACGGCTGTGTTTCTTTCAAGACAGGACAGCAACAACAGAGAAAGATGAAAATGGAAGAATGATAAGAGAAAACATGGCAGAGAACGAATCTTCTCCCTACTTTAAACATCATCTTTCCAGCTGTCTAATCTTCCTCACTGTTTAATCCCTCTTAAAAGTTCCACTATAATTTAGATTTCTGAAAAAAATTTAAGGTCCATTAAAAATAAAATTTAATCTTTTGCAAAAGCACATTATTTTAGTGCCAATTTTCAAAAAATACCATCTCATTCAGCAAAGATTCGGTATAGCTGCAGAAAAAAACATACACTACTTTTCACAACGAGTGTGCTGTATGAACACTGGCAACAAAAAAACCAGCAATGTATTTTACCTACAGATCTCATTCAGTGAACAATTTAAAACCCCACACTTCTGGCTGCACGTTTAGTAGATCTCTCCTCATTTACAATTTTTTTGGCCAATCCTCTGTCATGATGTATCTCATTAAATTCTTACACCCAGTACTGGCTGTCAGACAAATGAATTGCAATAGTTTGATTTCTCTCTTCAGCAGTACAGATAAGACAGAAAAAGACATTTTCAGATTATTTTCTTTTGAACAGTTATTTTGATATTTCTTATTATAAGCTTTCCATATGAGGGAAAAAAAAGCCATTCATTAAGAGAAGGAAATTCTTGCAAAACCCTATTACTCAGCTGATTGAAAACTTAAAATACATGACATCATTAGATGCCATTTGGAAGATCACTGTAATTTTCTTCGAGTTTATGATCAAAACACCAGGTGCTTCTACAATGTTTACCTTTAAATTTTATCAGTAGGGTAATATAGGAAAATATTGTGATATTCTGTCATAAAAAATGCTTTATATGAAATCAGCTTGGCTTATAACTCTTACTTCCTTAGAAAACATTCACAAGTTAGAGTAATGCAACAATCCATATTGCAATCTGGTAATGAGAAAGTAGTATCGAGCAACAGGAAGAACTGCTCAAAGGTTAGATCTTAATTTCAAACATTTTACACACTTAACTTGATTCATCTGTGGGGTATAATCCCAAAAATATGTATATTTACTGTTTGATTTTTAAAGACACCCTAGAAGTCTCTCAGCTGTTTTCCACAGCTCCAGTAACTTCGAGAAGTGCAATTATTGTGGCAGTTATAACCAGGAATGAACTTTAAATGCTCTTACCTGTACACTTGTAGTCTGAGGCTACTCCTTTAAGACCAGCGTCGAACACTGATATTTCTACCTTTTGCTTTCTGTGGTGGCAGCTCAGGAGCACAGAGGGCTGCGATACAACGAGGTAGAGAAATGGCTGTAGCTCTATGTCCCCAGTTCCCCTGCGACCAGGCTGCCGAACAATAGTTACACCCAGGGCCTGACGAGCAGACGATCTTGTGGAAGCATGCAGACTTTCCAGTGACAAAAGACCCGTTTTTCTCCCAGTAGCAAGGGGAACATTACTGTTCAAAAGGTCATCTGCTGTGACGGATGAAATGCATGGCTGACTGGGCTTCTTGGTACCATGGCTGCCACCCGAGCCCGCTTCTGGAAGGTTCAAGGAGCTTTTGCTTATTTTCTCACCATCTTTCTGATCTTGTACTGATTTTGATTTAGGTAAGGCACTGCATGAGTAAGTCATCACGGAGATTCGGCTTGCTGTAACAAAAATGTCAAAGGGAATGAAATTGAGATTCTTCACGATGGAAGACTGGCGGGAAGGACGGGCAATGCGGTGCTGGCTGGTACCACTGTGCTGCTCGATCTGAACAATTCTGATCTTAACACTGTCGCTGCCAATTCCGCTGTCCTGTGCCCCGCTATAACGGGAAGAAGTCTCAACTGTTACTCCATCAGGCACATCCATTTTTTTCTGCTCTTGTTTGGAAACCTGCAAAGGAAAATATTGTATTAACTTATGATAACCATATCCCAACTGTTTCCATTTCAGTGGCAGCAAACAATCGCTATATAAACATGATGTCAAAAAAGAGAATTATAAAAAAAGTATCTGCCAAGTTAACTTTAACACAGTAATCACTCATGAAAACACAGCAGGTGTCTGTTCCAATGAAATGATGACTCACAACAGATGAAGTGCCAAAAGAACATGTGAAGAATAAAACAAGAGTAATGATTTCTAGGCTTAAATGACTTTTTTTTTTTTAATTTAAACTCTTTCTTTAAACTCTAAAGAATCTACAAGAAATTTATAGCCTAATATAAAACCATATCTCTGTGAAATAATGCAATGTAAATAAAAAGCCTAGTCAGAATTGTTTTCCAGTTTTGAGCACTGATGCTCAAAAACTCCTCTTTAGCACTAAAATGTGCCATGTACCATGATTAGATGAAATAGAATGTAATATTAATCTACTGCAAGATTACAAAAAGACTAAATAGAAATTGTAAGCTGAAATGTGTAAGTATTATGTTGTAGAAAAAATATTTTTCTAAAGTGTCATGGAAATGACAGCTGCCTTATATAAAACACCAAAGTGGAAGGAAACGTCAGCACAATCTAAAGACAGCTTCTGTGGTGGGGTACGAGTTCTCAGCTTACCAAGGCTCACCAAGGCTACCCTGCCCACTTCCTGCAATCTTCCTCTCTGACTCCCCAGTCATCTGTAGCTGCTGCATTTAGGATGCCAGGGGTACACACCTGTGTAGTTGTTTTAGTGACCATTTCTGGACTTCTATGGATTTGTCTGCTTCCTTTTGAACATGCTGATGGTGTCTGGCCTCCACAACGTTCTGGGGCAGCAAGTTCCAATTTATTTTTTTTTTCTCTGGTTTAAACCAATCTCCTACCAGTGTCATTGCACTTCCCCATCTTTTGCAGTGAAAGGATCGCTCACTCAGGTCCACAGTCAGCTTTATCACTGCCGCTATGACTTTGTAAACCTTGGTCATAGCTCCCCTCAGCCTTCTCTCCAGGCAGGGAAATCCCAGCCTCTTCTGTCTCTCCTCACAAAACAGTCACTCCAGCACCATTTTAGCTTCCCTTCTCTGCTTCTGTAACTCCACTATGCACTTTTTGAGTACTCTGCACAGTATTCAAGAATTGGGATCACTATGGTTTTATATAGCAGTAAAACAGTGCCTTCTGTCTTGTTCTCAATCTCCATCCTGATGATGTCCGATATTTTGTTGGGTTTTTTTTGGCTGCCACTGCAGATTGACTCAATGATTTCATTTCTTTGTTCCAGGACCTACTTCAATAGTTTCTTTTCATCTGCTCCGCTCTAGCGAATCTTTGAAAAGGGAGATATAAACTAGGCCAAACCATACCTTAACTTCCTCTTGAAAAATATAACCATGAATTACAAGTACTTAAAAATTTTATCAGCAGCTTAACTACAGGAATGAAGGGCACTGAATTACCGAATTTCTTCAAACTGGTCTTTATCAGCAATATTAATAGATTCTACATAAACTGCAGAAATTGGGTTGTGGGAGAGTTAAAGAAAAGCAGTTTTTTTAAAAGGTTCCTTTACATTGTGCTTTATGAAACAAAGGGAGCAACCCCCTTCTCCTTTTCTTTAAAGGAATGAACATACTAGAAAAAAAAGTATTACAGAGGAAATCCTAAAACAGAACCATTAACTAGCTGAGATTTTCTTTGAAAAGGTTTTTGCCAGCTCTGGTTACAATCTTTTCAGATTCACTCATGTACATATTTTTCAAATAACCAATAAAATTCCTTGCGGCTGATTTCTATGGCAGACTTGTATCACTAACTTGTAAATGTGATACCACTTTTAATGCAGCCTCTGTAAAAATAACTAGAGACCATTTTAATGAATTACTACATTGTGAGCCAAGAAATCCCGATTCTTCCTGATATCCTAGCAAAGTTAGCCTATTTACACCTCAGCCTTTCTGTCTGGTAAACTATGAAGTGCTTCGCCAATATTCTGCACTGATGGCACTTTCAAAAACGGTATAGATGGTTTTACTGCTTATGTATACAGGGCAAGCAGAAGACAGAAGGGATGCAGCTGTGAAATGATCTTGCTGTATCATTTCATGAAAACGCTGCCTGAAACGAAGTAGAGGGCATATGCTGCTAAAGCCAGCAATTTTTAATTGCTCCATAGCCATCAGCTCAGACTGATAAAAAAATCTTTTTAGAAAGCATGGTTCTATAGTGAATGACACTTTTATGGGTACCTACATGGTACTCTCTTGTTCTCCTCTATGCAGCAGAAATTTCTACAATTACCTGACACTTAGGTTATGCTTGACTTGGCTACAGGGATTGAAAATACAATGTCATCCACAAGATTATAATCTTCCAGAGAGAAAAGCATTGCATGTGTATGACTGAGTGGAGGGAGAAAGCATAGTTCTGGTTTCTAAATGAGTCCTCTCTTCTCACACCTAAATAAGTTTGATTTGAGACCTAGTTCTTTTCTGCCTCTTTTTATAATTAAGTATTTATTAAACGTACTGGTCTCTGTAAAGCACCTCAAGGGAGGTAGGAAAGTAGCTCTGCCTCCATCCCCATTCAGACTATAGTTTCTCTGTGAAGACTACTGCAAGGGTGCTAATTGGTCCCAACTGCTGAGTTTCCTGTTATGCGGACATTCGACTACAGAAACTTTACTGAGACCCCAAATCAATTCACGCAGGTCACCAAACAGCAGTCAGATGGTAACTTCTGCTCAGTACTAAGCAGCACGGAATATGAACCAGTGCCCGAAAGGTGAAAGACACCATATCCTATTACGGTTTTCCATGCCACCCGGTTCCACAATGAAACTTTGACTTATGTATGCTCTTACCACATATATTATAAAGGTTGGAACAAGTGAGTAATGATTTGCAAGACAGCTTTATATAACAACTGGGTACAAAATAAAGGTGCAGAAGTACCACTGGAACTTCTTGCATCAATTTCAGCTCACTAAGCATCAAGCCTTCCAACCAAGTTTCACAGTTAACCTGAAAATACGCCTAGTAATAAACTTGGGAATCATTTAGGTATTCCTCTAATGGGATAAGGATATGAGAGGGAATGACTCTCAGTATAACAACTCTTAAAAGATTCTTTGCTTTATTATGGAATAAATGGGCCAATACTTTAAAGATGTCAAGAACAGCATATCAGCTTGCTGTTAGCAAATGTAATGGTAACATTTATCATTGGGCTGTATTATATCAATTCTCTTACTCTTTACATAACCCATTTAAAATGAACAATAAAAGTTTTCTTTAATTAGCTACTGGTGTGCATTAACATGATCATGATTAAACCATAAAAACCAACTGTACATTACTCTGGTCCCCTATCCCATGTGTTTTAAATTATTTTAGTTGAAAATGTACTTTGAGTCCCTTTTAAAAGTTCGACCTTCTGCTTTCAGAGAATTAAATGCATATTACTGTAGTGGAGAAGATAATGTTTCAGACCTCCAGGCATATATTAAACACACTGGCAGCACATTAGACAAAATGCTTTACTTATTAGATACTTCCTATTCTAAACAGTGTCATCAAAGGCTAAAAACAAAATCCATATAAAAGCTGCACAATGCTTCCACACAGAACCTGTGCCAAAATCCCTGTACTTTCCAACTAATGAGGAAAGGATGTGTACTCTTAACATATGAATGTAAGATTTTCCAAGCATTCACTTTAGGAAACAGGACTATTGATTCCACATGGCTTATGTTAAATGAAACTGTATTGGTAAAATAACCTTTAAGATACTTGGCATGATAACTATAATTAAACAGTATTCAAAGGAATAAAACAAAAGGGAATTTGGTTCCACAATGGCTAATTAAAATAAAATGAAAAAACACAGCATGTCATCTATCAAGATAAATTGTTATTGTTTAAGAACTATTTAAATACTGTTAAAATATACTTTTAGATAAAATCTGAAAGGACTGGAAAAATATTTGTGGCTTAAAAATGGATAGTTTGGCGAAGAAAAAAGTATAGGACGCTGAAATTTTATGCTGAGATAATAGCTTTAAAGCTTTGAGCATAACCAGATGGTACTTAAATCAGAGGAATTCTACAGTTTCACTGTCAGAACGAGTTGCAATATGGAAAGGTTTTCAATAGCTAGAAAAAACATGTCAAGATGATAGTTTACTTCTTAGATCACTTCAGTGCATTTTCTCGTCCTTTCACAGTTATATATCCTATCAATACTAGACATCATAGAAAAGGTGTTGAAAGCTACACTAGTAGCTAGGGAACTGTGGCTAATTCTTCCTTTTCATGTGTTGAGATAGGTAACTTTACTAGCTTAACCCCTTGAGTTCAATAGGGCATGAGACACATACATCTATCTAGTGAAAGGGCATGGAAATAGCATGCCCTGTAGAACACACAGAGAGAAGCACATCATAAAATCAAGGGTAAATAATTATATTTGCTTTCCAAAATTGGCAAGCGGTCTCATTTGAGGTCACTGCAATCTTAACCAGGTAACTCTTATTTATTTTCCAGTCCTGCTAAAAATATTGAGATGGTAGAGATGTGTCTTCAAAGTTTTCACTCCATAAAAAGAGGCAATAAAACCATCAAGGTAAACGCACAATCTAATACTTTAGACCAATAATTAACACATTTTCCAAATCAGAGAGTTGTTTAACAATTGGCAGCACTTTTTCATTATATTTTCACTTTCTTAAACTCTCAAGAGTTGTCAACAATAACAAATGTAAGCATGTGCAAATTTTGCTATAAACATTTCTGTCAGTTTTATTTTCTTTTACTGGGTAATTCTTTAATTAATAGAATTCTTTAATTAATAGAATAACTGTAAGCAACACAATCTTTGGACGTGCAACTGCTCTAGATCAAAAGCATCGACATCTGCATAATTTTTCCAGCTTCTCATATTAATTATGGTTATTTAATGACACTATTGAAGTAAAATTTCCAGCCTTCTGCATAGCCGTTCCTTAACTCTAATCAAAACCCTTCAGCCAATCATGAGATCATTCTTCATATTACATAAATTACAGAAAGAGTCACAAGTGTGAAACCACAGAATCAAAGTGCCAGTCACATCTGCTCCATCACTGTGGCATGCAACCTAGTTTTATTCCTTTTGCTAAAAAGTAGTAATATTTTCATGGAAATAAAAATCTTGCCTACTACACAAACTGAGCTACAGAAAAGGCATATGTTCCTTTTTTTTTTTCTGTTGTGCTTAAACTGGAATTACGAAGAAAACACTACAGAGTTTCTTTCTGGCTTTGTTCTAAGTACTTCATCTACTCCGTCAAAGAGTCTCCAACAGTTTAGAAATTTACTTGACAAATCATTGTTATCTAACGAACCTTTTTTTAGGTTAACCAAAGTTTGCTACATTGTTCTACTGAACACTTCAACTAAAACAAATTTTGTTTTGCATAATAGCTATATGATTGACTTTAATTCTGACCATTATCAAAATTATTTTGGAAATTGACATACTAATGTCACGTGGAAAATATAATGAAATACACACATACAAGCATCTTAGGCTGCTAAATTATGTCTTCCATTCTAAGAGGGTTTCTCTTTTAAGCTTTAAATTAAAACTCCAGTCCTACAATTTAATCTAGACAGACTTGCTTCAACTTCTATCAATCCAACTGCAGAACGAGTTACGTATAACATGAATCCAAAGCTGTTCTCCAAAAGGGGAACTATTAAATCAAGCCAAAATGGGGCAAGAAAAATATCTGAAATGTTTGAAATAGTTTATTTCATATAAAAGTCAAATGTATTTTTTTCCACTAAGGAATTTTCTTTTTAACCAGAATTTGCTGCAAAACAAATTATGTTAGTTTTAAGTGCAATGATGTATATGAGCTCCCAGACCTACAGAAATAATCCTGACAGGAATTCCATTGTAGTTTTCACAATACTGCAGAAATTACATGAAAGATGTGATGGCAAGGAGCAATGCTCAGCTCCTTTGTGCAAGGAGCTCAGCTTCTTTGTGCAATGTATTTCCAGCTCTTCAAAAGTAGAGTAAGAGGCTACATTCTGTTAAACGCTGATCCAAATATTCATAAATCAAAGCTGTGCTAAATGTTTCAACTATAACATGTATAGGCAAATGGTAAATCCTTTTTAATGCCAACATAATTATTTTTTTAATCTTAATACAAACAGTATATTTATTTTGCTACCCTATGAAAGGCCACTAAGAAACTTTTGTGTTCAATTTTTTTTTCCTAAAGAAATGCTTTCAATTTAAAAAGACAAGGCTGAAATCTGGCAGAGTACTTTGTTCAACAGTAATTTTCATTAATATTTTTAGTAAAAGTATTACCTTTTTTGTGTTATTTTTCAAATTTAATTTCAGAATTTTAAGTTCATATCTTTGTTTTTATAAAAAAAAAAATCAGATTAAAATAAATACACATATTTACTTTAGAAAAGGCAAGGGTTTGTTAATTTTTGCACTTTTTTTGTTGTTGTTGTTAAAGCCAAGAAACAGCATTTTTCCATGGGAGCCTGCTTGCATATTTCACTTGGACACTTTAAAAAGTAGTAGTTGAAATTTCAGCTTGATTTTTCAGTGTTAAGATTTCAGCAGAAGACTGAAGTTTTACCAGTCTCAGATTTGGGTCACAATTCCACGCAGAAAAGATATACTGAACTAAATGATGGTTTAACGTTGATCTGATCTTATAGAAAGCAACTTTGTCTCATCAACCTAGGTGAACCTTTCAGGAGGCTGAATTAAGTCTCATTCACTGGTACGTGAATGCCTACGTACATTGAGAAAAAAATAAACCAAACACAACAAAAAACATTCAAGGACTTAAAATTTTAAGTCTGATTTCTCAACAGAGAGCTTGCTTTCAAACACTAGAGAGAGACCAATTACCTAATTCAGAGCTCAGTATGGCTGTATAAACAAGCTTGCCATTGGAATTGGCACATCACAGTGGGAACATTTTAAGCGGTGTTGCCACTGACCTGTCCTTGGAAATCACAGAGCTATTGGGTGACACCTATCACAATACCGGGCTTAGGTGCAAAAAATCCCTGGGTCATAGAATCATAGAATGGTTTAGGTTGGAAAGGACCTTGAAGATCATCGAGTTCCAACCCCCCTGCCATATCCAGGGACACCTCCCACTAGACCAGGCTGCCCAAGGCCACGTCCAGCCTGGCCTTGAACACCTCCAGGGATGGGGCCTCAACAACCTCTCTGGGCAACCTGTTCCAGTGCCTTACCACCCTCAAAGTGAAAAATTTCTTCCTAATGTTCAATCTAAACCTGCCCTCTTCCAGTTTGAAGCCATTCCCCCTCGTCCTATCACTACATGCCCTAGTCAAAAGTCCTTCGCCAGCTCTCCTGTAGGCCCCCTTTAGGTACTGGAAGGCCGCAGTAAGATCTCCATGGAGCCTTCTCTTCTCCAGGCTGAACAGCCCCAACTCTTTCAGCCTCTCCTCATAGGAGAGGTGCTCCAGCCCTCGGATCATCCTCGTGGCCCTCCTCTGGACATGCTCCAGCAGGCCCATGTTCTTCTTATGTTGGGGACTCCAGAGCTGGACGCAGTACTCCAGATGGGGTCTCACGAGAGTGTAGAGGGGCAGAATGACCCTACACATTGATGTTTTCTCGACCAGGTGTTCAATCATGGATCAAAAACTTTCTAACGTGATGAGTATGTTTAAATGAAGAATTCACATTCTTAGATGCAAGAGTTTAAATAATTTAATAATACTAAGTATGGAAATATTAGATGATTCACTGTTATGATATGAGAAATTTAACAAAGTTATTTACTCCCATGGGAGTAAATTGGAATATTCTCCCATTGACTAATATTCAGTGTTCTGTAAAATAAATTAAAAGGTGGAGAAGCAAATGCCAAATACCCTGGCAGTGATTCAAAGCAGGATTCAACAGAGCCTCAGAATGCAAATTTAGACATCATTTTCTAGGATTGGATGAACAAATGTATGAACAATGAAAAGAGTCATTATTGTAACACAGTAGAGTAACTTGGTACTTGGCTTTCATAACACAGAATCTACCTCCAGCCTCTTAACTGAGTAAGTGTACAGTTAAATGAACTATTCCCAGAATCAAATGCTACAATCTTTTCCTTAATACATATTAGTCTTTATCTGTTTTGAGCATCTTAAAGCCAATTAAAATTACTGAATCCACAGCAGATTAGAAGATGTCATGTACAAATGTTGCCCAACTAACCAACCTTCCTTCTACATTATTTCCAGTAACGTAAGTCAGACTGAGTCAGACTATATGCCACAAGCAGAAAAATCCACAGTACAGGAGTCTCCAGTGAGAAATGTCCAACTGCTGGTACACAACTGCTCAGTGAAACGTGTGCTGGGATGTCAAGTGCCTCAGGTTTTAAAGCTTCCAGATGTCTGGAAAATTATCTTTTCTGCCTTACTGCCTTTTTTTTTTTTTTTAATGTCACTACATTTCACCTGTATCAAGCCAAATAAACTTGTACCTAGCCTAATGTATGACTAAATCATGTTTCAATTTGTCCAGAGTATCTTATAAAAAGAGTATCTGAGGAAGTAAAGTGCATGTGGTGGCATGTGAACTAAAGACTAGGAAATTAAGAATTCCAGAATGTTTTTTTGGTCACAAGGCCATCACAAAATATCCCCATTTTTAGCAAGTTGTTAGTCACAGCCTCGGTGTGCAATTCCATGCCAGACTGAATGTGTGTCTCCTCATTTGTGCCTTGTATGATTGTGTAAAACAGCCAGTTCATGGTCTTGAAGCATCCAAAAAATAATCCCAGAAAAAAAGCAACCACCCACCCCCAAAAATGAGAAAAAACATACTTGTTTTTTTGGCCTGTTCTGTTTCCTGCACTGTCTTATTGTACTACTACAAAGTGGAGAAGTAAATAGACGGACTGTGGCAGCCCAGCTTGGATTAGCTTAATGAGTCTCAAAATTGCATCCTAAATTGTGCCCTCTGAACTCGTTTAAAAATAATTAAAATAAAGAAAAGAACTGTGGTATTGGAGCAGGAACGAAAGGTCAGAAACAGGACCTTTGTAAGCCCACTGCAGGAGCAGATGACACATGGAGCTGCATCTTCAGGCTTTTCTGACTGATCAAGCCTGGCAGTCTTCCAACTGCCTTAGTCTCTCAGTGCTAGGAGGCTGCTTCAAAGCACCCAGCACTCAAACCATGCTGAGATTTGACTTTATACCTTACTGGAAAATCAACGGAGAACTATGAAACACATCCTGCAGTAGTCTGCCGTTTTCAAAGCTTCTGACTGCAGCGCTAAGATTTCCCTGGAGCCATCTAACTGTGGGCTGATAACAACATTAAAGACAATTAGAGGGCCTGATACAAAGACAAGTTTTATTCTTAATGAAAAACACTTTTGGCCTTTACAAGCTTCTATATGGCATTGTTATGGTGCATTACATTAAAGATGCAAAAAGACTGCAGATATTACTGAATATTATTTACATATACTGTTTTTTCATAAAAATAATGTTTTTCCAATTTTGGGCCATGAAGTTCCTGTTGGTTCACTAACAATTGCTGGTTTTTTCTGCCTTTTTTCCTATTTGTTGAATGTTATTAAAATATTTAAATAATATTTTAAGTATAATTTTTTTAGTTATGCAACTGCTGCAGTGGTCATGCAGAAAATATATACTGTTGTAAACGCAAATGCACACAGTATAAGAACAGTATGTCTGTGATCCATACTTTCAAAATATTTGTGAGGTGCTACCTTAAAGGTAGTGTTCCAAATGGATTCTAATTCAGCTACATAGGCTGTTCAAGATATTCCTTTCTGCACACCATTTTAAAAACATTGCTTCTCATTCCTAGTACTGCAAAAATAACCTTTGAAAAGCAAGCTCAGGACGGTCCACCTTCTGGAATCCCCAGACAGCTCAAACAAGAGATGGACAGAACTGCCTTATCTATTTAACATGTGGTAAAACATGGCATTTACAAATGTCATTTGAAATGTGCATTCTTTAGTGTACTGCTACAGGGTATTTTATCAAAAACAATCTTTGAGGAGGTATCTTTGCATTTTCTGTTTGTCTCTAAAGCCTGTTTAAGATACCAAACCTGCAGTACATACAGTGGTATGACACAGCTATGAACTACCTTCAATCGCATCTTTAATCTACAGCAAAATAAAAGTTAGGGAGAAGCATAAAATTAATGAATGGAACAAAAAAAACCCCTCCACATAAGGGACCAATGTTCCACTTGAATTATTACATAAATACTAACAAGTTTTAACTGTTTAGAGTGATGATCATTATTATGTACACATATATATAATCATACATACAAATACATAGTACAAAAATCTATTGGTTTCTTTTTTTAATTAGTTTTCAATTTTATAGCACCTACTGGAAGACTCCCAGTCTGTCAGAATGCATCATGTAAGAATCTGGGAACCTTACTTCTGAATTTGGGTTCGGCGTGCTGAGAAATACATGAAGCCTTGTTCAAACTGCCAGGATGTGCAACTTCACTAAGCTAACTTGCTGACTTTTATTATTTTCGGTAGCTGGGCCATACTGATCCTGGGCATAAATCCATTTGCTATGGTGGGCTTCATCATGGACAAATCTGGACAAAGACCCAATGAGGCACCCAACCCAGACCAGCCTACCGAGAAATTACTTTGTACAAACACCAAGGATCCAATAGACACAATGGGTAAAACCCGCAGATGTTCAATAGGTAATAAACATTTATCTGGGGAGAACATCTTACTGCCAGATAGTATGAACTTTATGAAAACCAGGGAGATTTTCAAGAGCGTGTAGATCAGTTAGCAGTTTGGCAGACAATTTATTTGTGATTCTGAACCTCTCCTACTCTCTTCTGTCCCTGTTTTGGAAGGCAAAGGATCAGCAAAAGCACCTGATCTGTATCAACAAAATTTTGGAGACCACATCACATATTCTGGTGGGAAAGCAAAAAAGACGTACAAATTGCTGCAAGAATATAAGTGAACTAATGCAAACACATAGACCTTATTATCCCTGTAGCTATGTGAAGAAAATAATGCCTGACTTCCTAAAACAGTGTCTTAACTCACTGTTCTTCAAATATGAGTTTCATGAAACCTGTAGATAGGATCCCTCCTCAGTAAAGCTAACAGATTTTCAGTTTTATGGATTCTTTATTTTAACCAGCTTTCCAATAATTTGAAATAGTCGTCACTGTTCATTTCTGAGAACGCTCTACTAAGTCACTGTCACTCCTGTGCTTTGATGGAGAAAGTTAAAATGAGTAGAAATCTTTACTTAGGAGGAGTCAAGAATGAAGCGTTCAGGCTTGATTCATGCAATGAGTCACAGGTAATTTGGAGGGAAGGTACAGTGTCAGTGAAATGAAAAGAGTTGAAAACACTGCCCAGAAACATGCACTGGGAAAAAAATTGCTAATATGCATGGTTATTAAGCAAACCCACTAACTACCATAGCAGAAACACCAAAGTTGCATACTATGTATATACAACTGACGACTTTACAATTTCTTCTCTCTACATAAGTACTGGTGGCCAATTATCTGCAGAAATAAGTTCAGAGTAATTGGAAATGGCTGCAAACCTGAATTTGATTCAGTAAATGTTATTAGTATCACGTGCATGACTCATATCAGTGTCTTATCACAATCATAATCTATGATTTCACCGTCTGATATAGCAACCAGTAACTCAATCAGAGTGAAGCTAGCTGTAAAAATGGAAGTATTGTCCTGCTCTTTAATCTCCTCCATACTCATCAGAAACACTTTGCAACGTAAGTTAGTGTACATCTACCTCTCCTATCTATATGGGAATTCAAACAGTACCAGATTTTATCATACTTATTGAAGCCACAGAACCTATGCACGTACTTTGTGGGCCTCGTCACCAAAGGGTGACACTGTACTAAAATGCAGTTCACTGTAGTTTTACTATATTGGCTCTTGTGGTAGACGGCAGAATACATCAAACATATTGGAAATGAATGAAATACAGCTTGGGTCTTTATTATCCTTCCAGTCTGAACACTGTGTGTCCAGGAAGAAACACTCTGCCCCATTCAACAAAAGTGCAGTACAACATTTAAACATTCAAGACAAGCGGAAAATTATTATTACTGGGACAACTGAACTTCCCTGCAAGCAGGACATAGAACAAAAATAAATTGTTGGGATTCAGAGAGGCTCAGAAGCCCACATAATCTCAGAAATTAAGGTTGCTGATCATGGTGAGGACATTAATATCAGAGAATTATTGTCTGCTTTTGGAAACCTCAACTGAAGTGTAAAGTTCAAACTACGTTCTTCCATTCAAAATACCTAGTTTAAATTCAGCCATCTCAAAATTTTCATAGTGTGACTGTGGATGCAACTTGTACATCATTGCAGGAAGATGAACGAAACTCTCCAAAGCAATTTAAAATATGTTAAAAAGAACTGCTTAGATTTGAAGCACAAAACTAAATTGTGCATTTCTACAAATTCCAGTTTGACACAAAACTCAAAGCATTTGCCATGAGAGCTTTTCACTGTGTGAAACCTCTGTGTATGCGTGCACATCCACACATATGCATATGTTCTTTTGAGTAATCCTTATGTGTTTTGCCTTCATATCTGTAAAACAGACTCTTTCTCTTAAGGCTTCCTATTTCAGTGTGAATTTGCTTCGGTCCCTCACTTCTTTTTTGCTTTGTTGAGAGGTAAGATTTCTGCTTTGAAGAGTCTTAGTGAAGTCACAGCCATTTTCCCAATACAAGAATTGCATCTAGATTTCTACTGGAATGAAAATGTTTGCTCATAGGAAGTATCAAAAAGTACTGCGCAGCTCTTCAAAAGGCTATCTCCCTGCTGGTTTTGGCAACAAAATCAAATGATGAGACCAAGCTTCCTAACAATGGAAACATGGTATGGTGATGACTCAAGATACTGGCAAGGACTTTATTTTGATAGTGTCCTTGAACTAACCAAAGGCCACTTTGTTTTCAGGAAAACATCCGACTAGTGGCTGTGTGGGAATCCAAGTACTGGTAAAACTACCAGGAAAATCATGCAAGTATTATTCAGCTATTCCAGCTAAGGGTTTTTATTCGCATTCTCAAGAAGTTACACTTTTGGCATTCTCTCTGATGCTATCAAGCTCTAAGTTTACTCTATGTTTAAAACTGTATGAACAGAATAGCCCAATGGTAAAAACAATCAGAAGACGATTAATGTCATTTATATTTCAAAAGATCTAGCCATTTCACAAATTTTAAGTACTGCATTAAAAGCAAGACTCCAGAGAAACAAAAATAATGTCCAGACCACCAGACAAACCAAAATAATACATAGTCTATTTGTCCAAAATAATACAAATAGTCTATTCGTCTTCATCTGAACTACTAACATGTCAACGTGTCAAAGAAATGAAGACAGCTTGGCTCAGTGGAAATTGTAAAGCAAGAACCTAATGCAAAAAACTTACATCTACTTTTTTGCCTTCCCAAGAAAGGGAGAGTCCACACTAAGTTTTTCTCAATTGAAATGAAAACGCATTTCCGATTCACCAGAGTCAGAAACTCTCTTTATGCAGCAGGACCATTATTTACAGAATTTCAAGATTTATTTTTCTTTGGCCTGTGACTTTCATTCACGCTTGAATACTCTGTGTGAGGTACAATTTCAGCATTGCTAGAATAGTGTCCCGCCTATAATATAAAATAAGAGTCTACTGTATTGCACACTATTAGACTTTAGCAAACAAAGATTAATTTTAACTTATTGTACACCATATCAAACTACAGGCAACCACAAGGAAAAAAATCTAAGGCGGCAATAATTTTTCTACCTCAAGGGAAATAAAGCATTTGTTAGACATCAAGATATTTGGATTTTAATTTTATTAGGATCTTTCTTGTCATAAAAGAACTCTCATGCACTTTAAAGGATTAAATCCAGTAAGTCTACTTATTACCTAAGTGGTAAGATTAATCTGTAGAATAACCTATATTAAGAAAATAAAGTTATACATGGTGCAAATTTTGTCCATCAATTCTGTGCACACATACGTCACAAATGTGCTAACTTTTTACATACATCTTCAGATCTGTGCTGCAGAACACAGATTTTCAGATTTAGATAAGACTGATTCAGATGCCATTCTTTTACTAAGGTCTAATGAATAAAGAATTCTGATCATAGATTGGATTTTTTTTTCAGTTTAAAACATTATAAAAATTATTAAACTATAATATGGATATAGCTAATCCTGCTTAGCATACAACTGGTTGTAAATAGCCCAAGGACACTATTCCAGTTCAGACTCATGCAAATTCATTTGAGAGGAAACAGTAAACACCACTTAACTCTGTCCAATAAAATAACCAGGACCTCTTGAACATCTTTGCATCCGTTTGATTTTATATACATAGAAGGCTATTCTCTTTTTATGTTTAAACTCACTACCAATAAAAAGAAAATTTATTCATCGGAGTATTCTGTCACTCTTAAAACAGTATGAAAAAGCTCTTGACTATCTGCTAGAACAGGTAAATGAGTTTTTGAGAAAATACCCATATTTGTTTCCTGGCAAAATATCTGGCATGAGTTAGAAGATATATCATTCTGTTAGGCAGTCTCAGACAATGCAGCATTACCTGAATTTGAAAATAGACTACAGCTGGCCAGAAAAACTGAAAAAGTAGAAAGGCAGCGAATATGATTAACAACAGTGCACTCTGAAAAATTGTACCTCGTTGCTTAAGTGACAGGGTAGTACTAAAGTGAAATTCTGGCCTTAAGAAAATCAATTAAGTGGCGTATTTACCCCCCGTTGACCACCTAGTCCATACAAGCCACACAAGTGGCCAAACAGTGTCCACAGCCAGCTATTGAATACCCGCTTTCCCTCAGTGGCAACACCTGTTTTGGTTTCTCACCATCCATTTCCTAATTTTCACAAAACAGATAAAAGTTAATTAAGAATTCTATTTTGCTTTTTAATTTGGCTGAGAACACAAAATATTACATATTATTTGAGGAAGACTGACATACAGAGTGATCTTATTAGTTTTATTTACTTCTAAAAATAGGTTAAAATGCCTGAAATAGGGAATGCCAGAAAAAAGTGAGGATCCTTCCTGCAAAGAAAACAGGGAAGTTCGAAATCAAAATTGCTCACTGCCCCCTGACTATAACTTCAGTTAACTCTTTACTGGCTTCAACTATCCTTTTTTGGCCAGCAGGGCGAGGGAGGTGATTCTGCCCCTCTACTCCACTCTCGTGAGACCCCACCTGGAGTACTGCGTCCAGCTCTGGAGTCCCCAACATAAGAAGGACATGGACCTGTTGGAGCGTGTCCAGAGGAGGGCCACGAGGATGATCCGAGGGCTGGAGCACCTCTCCTATGAGGAGAGGCTGAAGGAGTTGGGGCTGTTCAGCCTGGAGAAGAGAAGGCTCCGGGGAGATCTTATTGCGGCCTTTCAGTACCTAAAGGGGGCCTACAGGAGAGCTGGGGAAGGACTTTTTACTAGGGCATGTAGTGACAGGACAAGGGGGAATGGCTTCAAACTGGAAGAGGGCAGGTTTAGATTGAACATTAGGAAGAAGTTTTTCACTTTGAGGGTGGTGAGGCACTGGAACAGGTTGCCCAGAGAGGTTGTTGAGTCC
Source organism: Anarhynchus alexandrinus (assembly GCA_008711295.1). Classification (NCBI taxonomy): domain Eukaryota; kingdom Metazoa; phylum Chordata; class Aves; order Charadriiformes; family Charadriidae; genus Anarhynchus; species Anarhynchus alexandrinus. Next base: position 2,051,632 of record VUYV01000107.1, read on the forward strand.
CCATCCCTGGAGGTGTTCAAGGCCAGGCTGGACGTGGCCTTGGGCAACCTGGTCTAGTGGGAGGTGTCCCTGCCTATGGCAGGGGGGTTGGAACTCGATGATCTTCAAGGTCCTTTCCAACCTAAACCATTCTATGATGATTCTATGATTCTGCTTTTATTCCTCAGCTTTCCCTTTAAGAAAAAAACATATTATTTCGCTTTAAAATGAAGAGAATTACAGAATCCATGTGTTTATAATTACTGTCAAGAATCAAATTTTCCGCACTACCAAGCAGGTGATCTTCCATACGGGAAGAAACTGTAACTGGTGCTGTCTAAAGGTAATGTTGCCACAGCATCAAACTCTACTGTATACAAGCGTTAGATGACTCAAAGGAGAAGATTAGTCAAGATCAAAGAATGCAGAACCCTCAGTCATACATCGTGTGACCTAACACTCAAACTTTCGTCTCCTCATCAGACGATTAAGCAAATCATCACTATGACACATTCAACGTCCACAGTGTGAGAAAGTCCAAGCACGTGTTCTCTCATACTTCTGTTTAGGGTGAGCTTGAGCCACTGTGTTGTCTTTATTGATTTTGTCCTGTCTACGTTTCAACAACCAACTATATTTGCTATTATGGCATAACTATAATAATTCTTACACAGTTTCTGTTTTTCTAATCCTTTTTTTTGCAAAAAGAACCAACAGGATTTCTTGCATGTGTTCTATAATTTAAACAACACTTTGACTTTTGGACCTATTTCATAACAATACTTTTATTATTTCTGTAATGAATACTTCAGATTTTTTGGTTAATACATTAAATGATCTGAAATTTCAAAATTTTAGATTAACTTTACATACCATTTAGTTATTAAAAGCATTTTATTTTGATAAGTAAATACAATAATATTTAAGTTAATGATAATAAAAATAATATTTGCTAGTTATGTTCGAAATAGTGCTAGGCAGAGTATGTAATTAGGAGATTGGACAGAACACTTATGTCTTTTAGACTATTCCTCCAAGGGTAGTATGAGACAAAAGAAATGTAATTCATAGAGCAAAGACAAAAAGGTCTGATTCAGATAATCAAGTACTGTAGGCTAAGGGGCGGGGAGGGGGAGAGGGAAGTGGACTGAACCCTGACTTGCGCTTAAAACTCAGGTAAAAGTTGTTCTATCTTATGAGGCTCCATCTTAAAACACTTGGAAAAATGCCAAGAGAGAAAAAACCCAAACCCTGAGAGATTAATTACTATTAATGTGAACATAGAGGAAAATCAACACTTTGGGTTTTTTGTTTTGGTTTTGTTTTGTTTGTTTCTTCCTTATTGTAAGTTTTTTATTTTGTTGTCATAATTTCTTTTTTTCCAGAAAATAACAACAGTCCCTATTAGGTATTTTCCCATTAACTATGTTCCAGCATGGCAGTTTCATTACACTTTAAGAAAGCAGGAATCCTTTAAACACTATTGATATGAAGCTTCACAGTATTCTGATGAAATACCTGAATTTTTCCTGTCATTAACAATACAAAAAGTGTTTTGATGTTGAAGCAATATTGTTTGGAGTGTCCACGCAAGGAAGATTTGGAACCATGCCTATAATTCACAAACTTTTTTGCAGATTATTGTTTTGGGTAAATTCCTCCCCAGCTATATTTTATGTGAAATCTTGATATGCATGAACATCTTACCACATTACTTTAAGCAGTCACAGAAAACGTTAAGAAAAATATCAGAGAAATTGGTTCTGAATCAAGCAGTGTTTAAACGACTATGGGATACAACTTCCCACTTGTTTTCAACATAGTTTGTGTGCTTGTGGACATTAAAAACTAGCAGAAAAAGTCAGTTTCTTCCTAACAAAAAGGAAATACACTTTGAATCTATGATTTCATGTTTGGTTTTACTATACTGAGAATTCTTCACATTGTAAGTTTGGTATCTATCTTATTTCATATGTTTATTTATCCTTCTGAACTACGTAAGTCAGAATGCTCATTGAACAGACACTTCATTGTAAAATAAAGATCTTAGTTTTGTATCTCAAAGAGAGACCATAAACCCTACTTTTTCACTTTTATATTTGCAGAATCTGAGCATGAAGATCTCTTCAATACAGCCATTTTGGTTGCAAGAATCAGTTTGGAACATTTGTTTTTTTTCTAGTAATTCTAGGGCAGAAGCTAAAGATCATACATTTAAAGCCAAACTGATTTTCCTTTGTTTCCTCGTTCTTCATTTTCCTTTTTCACATTCTAAGGACATTAATCAGATTGATATGAAATGCCATTCCTCCATATCAAAACTTAGTGAGCTTTTAGGTTGTGGAAGTGGTTGTCTTTCACAAATTCACGTGGGGCGTACAAAGAATACTCTGGATTTAAAGCACACAGAAGTGGCCTCACTATACAGGAATGGAAGCATAAGACATCTCTTAACATCAGTGACATAAATTAGAGCTTCTTTGGAGATCTAGTTGTGGTGTGTGCTTAGAACTAGAACTTTCTGCAATCTTTCTCATCTGAGAAAACATTTCTCTGGAAATAATCCTTTTACTTCCAAAGCCATAAAATAAACACAGTGAGAATAACCAAACCTAATTTTAAGCTAACCCTTGTCAAGCTGCTTAAGAACATCTGTCTAACTGCATCAGATCTAAGTAATTCAAATTTTGTAACTTTCTCTTTACCTTGTTTCTTAGGGCAGTTATCTTAAACTTTACACTTTGTAACCTAATTAGAAGTTTTATAATACCTCATGCTTTTAAACGTACAATCATGAAAAGAAAAAAAAAGAGCAAGCTACGTTTACTGATTTTTCATGCAAAAATGCAGTCCACACATTCCGGGCAATGAGCTTGCTGCTAACCATTTTTTTAAACATATTAACCAGCTGCAATAAAGCTGTGATTCTCCAATTACTGTAGTGCTAGCTCACCAGGAAGCATCTCATAGCCCAGCATATCAAAGATACGGTACTGCATGCTGTGTGATCTGCTATTCACTGAAATGAAAACTCGAAGTTTTAAAACATGGGGCAAAACTGAGCAGATACGCAAGATCTGATCAGTAATTGTGCAAACTACAAGAAAGACTGAATTCTCTGAGAAGTATTTTATTGGTTCACATTTCAATACCTACTGTTTCTGGGACATTACTGTTACCATACACTAGGTGTGCTCTGCTTCTAGTCATTGCAACAAATTTCAAACGCATAATGAAAAAAAAGTCTTTAAACCCTCAGGAAGCTATCTTCACACAACATTACCTTTTTTATGTGCCAACACACTTTCCGATATCAAGACATACCTAAGTTCATCTGATCTATATAAAATGCAGAAACCAAGACTGTTTTGGCTTTCTTAACACTGATTACCTTAGACTTCAGGAATCAAAAGACAAAAGATAAACAGCCTCTTCAAAAGAAACTTGTAAATGAGGATGCCAACTTCTCAAAGTTTCAACATACTAAAAATACTTCCAATTACACAAGCTTTCCATAAGGATACTAACCAGTCAACACAACATCTGTGCAACATGTGCATCTGCCACTTCACACTTTGGCTGTCTGGCTTCTTAAGTAGTATTATCTGGAACTTGTTTTACCAGTTTTCTGATTGTTATTATTCTTAAACAAAATACAAATGGAAAACAAAGTTATGTTTGTTTTCAACAAAAAATAAGGTATTGTGTGATTTTTTTTTCATTCTCCACAGAAGTAATACATTGATAACCTTGACTAAAGTTTAATTAAATTGCTCTTCACTTGAGAACTTGCTCTGTTAAACTACCGTAGGCAAGAAAGAATGCTATAAACTCCATTAGCTATCATTCCTTCAAATTTTATGTGTGACAATTGTAATAGCACTTTTGTACATACCTCCTGCTGATCATGTTCTTTATCTTACAGTGAAATTATAGCAACAACAGAAGGTTGATGAGATTGCCATAAGCAGAAATAAACTACAAAAGAACATAAGAATGGTCCTACTGGGTCAGACCAAAGGTCCTTCTAGACTCCTGTTCTCTGACAGCAGCCATAAGTGGATGCTTAGGGGGAAAAAAAAAAAGTATAAAGCAAGCATAGAGATATACCTTTTCAGAATAATCTTCCAGACTTCCTAAGCCAGCATACTACAGGGTATTATAACTTATCAGAAATACTTTCTTAAGCCTAATCTGCAGTGATAGAGAATGACTTATATCTTCTGCAGATATTACTGCAATGTCGCTAATGTGACAAATCAGTATATAGTTTGATTCAACCAGGCTAGAAAGGAATCAGCTGCTACAGATGTGTTTTCTATGCCTTCTCCCTTTTGGAGACCTTTCAGTTAACAATTAGTTCACTGTAATTAGTGTGTTGCCTATTACTCACTGAAGCTTTTGCTGATTTTGTTTGGGTATCTGAACAGATAGGAGCTGTACTTCCCCCAGCCTTCCCCATTATTGGAATGATTACAAGTAACATTCTGCTCACTGTGAAATATCCAATCTTTACAGTAGTTAGACTCCAAAAATAATTTTTGTGGTAAAAGAACAAAATGCCAAAGTTGAAACAACTTTTGCTTCTTCCGCCCCACTCCAGTACTAATATCATTTATTCAGGAAGCTGGTGGGTTGTCTTTGCAATTTATCAGAATGTGGGGGTTAGCCTTATGGAACATGTCACATCTGCTGGTGGGGTTTACTCAAAGTGATTGGCCAAGAGCCAGGTTTAGAAGCAAAATATCATCTGGCAGCCTGACAAACACTGCTGAGGCCAGTGCTTGGGTAGCCTAGACAGAGTGCTCAAAAGTCAAATACCTAGAAGCAGGTATTACAAAAGCAGAAAACATTAGCCAGCAGGTCATGCCGTGAATTTCTGAAAGAAAAAGATCTCCTCACACAAGGTTTCCCCCCTTTTTGCTCAACACTGCCCCCAGGTGAATGACAGCTTGTGTCCATTGGCCATTGGCTCTGACTCCAAATTGTGCTTGAAATATGCATCAGTTGTGAATATAAATTCCAACCAAACACTTTGGTCCCAGGTCATTCTTTGTGTGACCTTTTAGCAGTACATCTGAGTCCATCCTTCACCATCTCAATTGTTAAATACAGTTTCTCTTCAACTTCAACAAGAAGATTTTTTTCATGTGTTTTGGGAGAAGAAATAATTTTTTAAGCATTAAATTTGTGCAGGATCTATGGTATTCTAATAGCTAGCAACACGTAGATACAATAACAGTAAGTACATGGAAGAATTTTGGAAGCTTCGTTCATTGCTTAGGCAGAAATAATAGAATGCCAGAAAGTGGCATGAGAGGTCTGAGCGGGATCCAAAACAGGGACAATTTTTTGGTTTCTACTTCTACTGTGAGCAAATATTTCCATATTTGCAAAAACTGACTGTTGAGTGCTGCATTCATCACTGCAATTAAAAACTTGTGAATAAGAAAAGAATGATGGATGCAAAAGATGATGAATTTGGCTACGATTCTTTCAAGAAATAGCTTATGCTGGTTTTTATGACTATATTAGCTACCTATTTAAATTTCAGATTGTATGGGACAGGTATGGACTTACAGCCTACTGAAGTGTGCATTTGGGCTAACAAAAAATAAACAAACAAGACCACGTAACCTGACAATTAGGGATGGAGGGGATAGGGAGAAATACACCAGCAGGAGAGAGAAAACGGGTGAGGGCTTTAGGTGACATCCTCTGGAAAATACTTCAGATGTTTAACTTGCCTTGAATTTTAAAAGCAATCATCTTGTCTTCACTAGTGTAACTGATTTCTTCCCTAAAGCCACAATCCTCACAGAGATTTTGCAGAGAAAAAGTAAGCATTTGAAAGAACCTTCTAAGTTCTTCAGGGAAGACACAAAACAACTGCACTTCATATTCATAATTATCTCCAATGTAGATAGTTATCAGATAGGAACATCTTTTAGGGTAAATTTAAGCAAAATTATTATTTATCTAGAAATCAATATTTTCCCAAAGTCTAGCCTTACTCTGAAGCTTATGGAGGAGTACTTTGTACAAAAAATAGTTGGTAATGATCTCAATGGCCATATTTGATTGAGAAGTACAAGATTTACTGACTTGCAGTAAGAAATGTTATCCATGCATGCCTACATAGACAGCAGCAGACCAAGATGAGTGTTGGTTTGTATTTAATTTCTTTTTCAAAGAGGAGTTCTTGTATTTTTCACTTCTAAATGCTAGTATGACAAATAGATGCTCTCTTGCCAAAAATCTCCAGGTGGTAAGTGATGGACACCAGGAAATGGATTTGCCAGACTAAGAAATAAACTCCTTGAGAACTCACCTGTTCTATCACTGATCAGCAGTAAAACTAGTTATCATTTATATTGGAAAGACTTTTAGCAGAATATTAAAAATTCTTTTAAGAATGAGGAAATATGGTCCTTTTATTAACTTTACACCTATAATCTTAGGTGCATCACCAAACAAAATCAGGATATTAACTGCACTTCACTCTCATATTTGTATTTCTTTTCCTAGCACTTCTGTTTCTGTTCTCCATGTGCAGGTATTATATCTTCTTCTTGTAAGAATTTGGCATATATTAATTCTAAAAAAAGTGAGTAATTATGAAAAGGCAGCAACATTCTTTGTCCCCCAGGTAATTCATCAAACACCACATATGTGTCCATACTTTAAACCTGTCAAGCAGATCAAAGCAATATTCTTTGCAATAATAGACTATACTTTATGAAGAAATCAGTACAATAGGTCTACTGTACATCAAAGATGAATTTATAAAAGACTATAAAGCTAGGGCTTATAATAAGTAAAAACACAGCACTAGAGACCTCGCAAGAAACTCTTTACAGAATATTAAAACACTTAGGGAAAAAAAAATTACCCATAAATCATCACTTCTTTATTATTTTTGTCTACACTAATCTTTACAACATTGCCCTATAAACCACCAAATATAGTCCATTTGGAAATCACACCTTTAAAGTTTAAACAAGGGGTTGCTACTTTGATGACTGTCTATATTTATGTAACCAAAGCATAAAACAGAGAACCACAATGTATTTTATTTTTGAGGCAGGAGATAATTATTTAATCCTTCTGTTTACCAAGAACTTCCAGTGGAATCAAGCTTCCTAACTAAGATTAATGATGTTTATAATTGCTCAACAATCCTCAGGATTTGATCTAGTCAAATATTTGCAAGAGAGTGAACTTTTTCACATTTTAAATGATGCTTCTTGCCCTGATTTTTCCCATTCTTCTCCTTCAATACACATGAAAAACTTTTTTCCAATAAGATTCAAAGCCAGCATATATCCAGTGTATTTTCTCTTTATTCTTCCAGCTTTAAAATATAGTTAGCCATTTCAAATATGGTTTCCAGATAAAAAGGAAGAGAGGTAACACAGACCACCACCTCTGACTCTTGCTCATTAACAGCAATTATTGAATTTTTAAAGTCATAGATTGTCAATTTTAAACAAGAAATAAGCTGCACTGTTTTAACTGGGAAAGAATTACTTATCAGAAAAGTTTATGAATTACTATAGTGGATTCTCTATCACCAATTTATTTTATTATATTTAGAAAAAATATTTATGGAACAGACAATCATTTAAAAATCTCTCTAATTAGAAATCTCTCATCTAAAGATGAATTAATCAAAAGAGATCTTACAGTCTGAGGTAATTCCAATCACAGTGATCTCCACTGTCACCTTAATCAAAGATTGTGTAAAACTGAACTATCAAAAAACCCCTAATGATAGAAAAGCTAGCATACCTGTCAGCTTTGCTTCCAATGTTAGACAGCTTTCCAAAGGACTTCCTCTTTATTTGCCCAAATCACTTTTAATGCCATTTCTTTCACCCTTAACACTAACTACTTGTCTTATTCAGGTTAATCATATGGCATATTTGTCTGAAATTGCACCCCTATCTATTTTCCAATTAATACTTTTAATTTCACTTTGGCAATTTATCTGTTTTTATTAAAGTTTTTTAACTCTCTTAATTTACTTAAGCTCATAAATCAGTAAAAATTCCAGTTGTTAGTTCTACCTTAAATAGTGACTAAAATCAAACAAATCCAGTATCACTACCAATCCTTCAAAGCCCACTTGATGCCTCCAACAAAAGCCATGTGAACTGATGATTAGATAATCCCTTAATGAAGTCAGACTCACTGCTACCAATCAAAGTGTCATTCAATGTACCCATGCCTGGCAAAATGAAGAGCAAGTGGATCGGCTTAAGTTATTGAATTAATTATTGGTTATTTATTGAATAGGCACCTGCTATGATCTAATATCATTCTAACCTGCAACGTTAAACTGTTGAAAGGAGAGAGTTAAGAACAGCTCTTGGCACTTGGAAGATTATAGTAGGTTAATCGGTAAGTTAAACAGAACTCAAACAATCCTTATTATTCTGCTTTTATAATCATAATAATATATTCCAGACATTCAGCAATGACAAAGCCTCAACTTTTTTAATTTCACTAATAGACCAACTACAACTAGCACACATACAGAATTCTATTTCTAATTGTAATGTTCTGATAAAAACTAACTGTCAGTATTAGGTTTTCTAGCCTTACTAAGTAACTTTTTTTATGTCAGTAGAATCAGAGATTAATCCATCTAGTTGAATTCACATTGAGAAGAAAAAACATTTTCTAAGAAGTCATAGTCTTACTAACTGAATAATTGCATTTTACTGGATTAAGGTATGTCTGTGGGTTTTGAGACCCATATACAGACTGTTCCCAGTTACAAACACATTTAAAGGAAAGCTCAGACATACTGTAAAAGATATTCTAATTCTAATTACTGAGGGAAGCTGGCAGCAAAGAGCCTACTTTTATCTGAATACTTACAGACCAAGGTGGAATTTTATTTCCTGCACTATTAAATGTGCTTTGTAACCTTTCATTAATTATACTTACTTTTCAAACTCTTCAGATGTCTTTGCAAAAAGCACATAATAATCTCCTGAGTACTGTCAAATCAAAACATGCTAAATTGTTATCTCGCTTTGTCAGACAATCCAGTGATAAGGAAGAACTAGAGAGCTCTTCCCTTTTAGGCCTAAAGAGCAAAATTATGAAGTCAGCTTTCAAGACTGCCTTGAAGAACTGATTGCAACAGATTCCTAGTAGTAACAAAAGCAAATAAATGTAAAGACATAGAAATATTTTAATACTGGACTCATTTGAGGGTCAATATTCACTTTTATACATTGTAAAAACAGAGGTAAAATTGAAAAGGAATCCAAGAGATCCTCTCTAGCAGGTATCAAGCAGTACCCTTTTTAAAAACAGGAAAAAGCGATACGGTCACTCATGCTAGGAAAGTTTTGCTGACTATGATAAAAAATAATTTCAGGATGTGGCCTCTGCTCTATTTCCATATTTCAGAGGGTCTTTAAGAAACAGGGCCTACATTTTTTAGGTTTGTAAAGTTGTTAGTCACAGAAAGACTTGCAATTTTCTGTTTGCATGCTTTTTAAGGGGAGAAAATGAATTTGTTTGTCCTAATTTGCACCAAAGAGGACCTGCATTAGAAATACCATTAATATAGCAATATACATTACTAGAATATAATTGACCTAATTTGAGTGGTAATACAGCTAATTTCTCTTCCCGTTTACTCCAAGTACCAGTGCACTTTATCAAGTGTAAGATAAACCTCAGATAATCTACACTAGTAGCTTCTAGTCATGTTTTCAAACACTGAGAGATTATCGAAATATCTATTATTAAAGACAGGCATACTCTAAATTAGATATATACTGACTCTCACAAAAGATTGTGAAGTACTTAGAACATGTACAAGGCATGTTTTATAAGTTAACTAGCACATATCACCAAGGATTAAAACATAGTTAATTTATATCCAGAGTGAGAGCCAGAGAGAAACTGTTAAAAATATTTTGTGCTGAAAACTTATCCATTGTAATACTGCTGATTTGTACTCATCTGCTACGAGTCAACAAGAATATGGGGAAAAGGCAACCATTGCATTCTTCCCCCTGTCTTTAGAGAAAGAACATCACTGCTCACAGCCAGACCTGTAATGACATTCCCGTAAGTTATTTATTCCCATAAAAATGAGATGCAAACATGCTTTTTTTTTTTGTGTTGGACTGAATGCTAAGTGGATTATTGCCTTCCCAGATTTAGACTATCATGCTGCCACACAGGCTGGGGGAGGAAGAGCACAAATACAAATTTCGTATTTCTTTAAAACCTTAAAAAACCCACCACAACTGCTTCCGTGACTCCAAAGGTCAAATGTTTATTAACACATCAAAACTGGCAACTGCAGACTCAGGGTATTTCCAGTCTTACTTACTTGATCGCTTAAAAGCCCATCCATAAGTTTATCATAATCAAGTATAGATTAATATTATAATTTATAATCCGAAATTTTACACTTCAAATTCATATATGTACATACAGTACTGGGCTAAAGGCAGGGATCAAAAAATCCCCACCATTTACTATAACCATGATATTTTAAAAAGATAAATTACTTGTATCCCGTTAGATGACTGCTAGATTTTTACTACTAGTACATTTAGAAAAAATTTAATTATATAGTTTTAAGATTTTTCAATTTGACTTAGAAACAGAAATTACTTTGTTTTTCAATACCACGTCCACTACTAAATGAACCCACACACTGGAAGAACCCTACATTTCTCTATTAAACATTAGTTATGATGGCTGAACAGCAGGAATGAGCGTGCATTTATGTAAAATTTATAAAAGAAAATCAGTTCTATTTTCAGTGTGAGAGACACATGTGTAATATCCATGGTACCTAATGCAAAACATCAAAAGAAAAAATGTTTTGCTTCCAGTGACTGGTGTCAAGCAGGTCATATACCTTTACGGTACTAAACATCTGTTGGGCGTGAATTAATTTCAGTGGCATAGGTTTTCTTAATGAGCGATGTGCCAAAATTGTGATACAATGTGGATACCCACCTGCTTTCAATCTGCTTAGATCCAGTCCCTTGGAAAACTTTCCATCCCTTTCCTCAGCACATCCTCACTTACACATTAAAAAAGGCAAATGAAATTTTAATTATATAACAGCGAAAATTCAACTTTGAATAATACGGACAGGAATACTCAGGAATGTCATAGTTTTGTCACTGTAATATTATTTATTTTATTTCTAAATGTGCCAAAATTGCTTGCATAAAGCACACTTAATTTTTTTCCTTTAAAAATAAAGAACAAACAAGCTCTTCAACTTCTGCTGTTAAAGAGACACAAATGGCTGTTCAACTCAGCCATTAACAGATTGCTTTCTTTTCAACTAAACAGGTTAAACACCTAAAAAAAAACTCTCTAGGCAAGAGTGCCAGTCAGGTGTGACAGAGAGAAAAGGTGCTGAGAAAACTGATGGTTTTCTGAAGTTTGTTCTCAGCTGAGGCCTCAGGGACCAATGAATAAATATATCAGCAGTAGGCTCTCTTCTCAAAAGTAATTATAGTGCTGACAAGTAATTATATTACTTGTGAGAAGTAATTACAAGATAATTGTAATTGTGGAAAGTATTATTACAAGATAGTTCATTAACTATTGATATTTTCTCACTGTTTATCCAGGGCAAAATAAACCAAATAAAACAGAATGCAAATCTGTTTCTAAGTTACAGCAAAAATGTTTCACATTTAACTCAAAAGTGAAAAGTCTGTAACTAACAAAAAATATAATGAGCAATCTAAAAAAAACCCAAAACAAACAACCCTGAAAAATCATAATGGAAACAAGAATGGCTGTCTCATTGCTAAGAAGGCTAATTTCAGAGGGGAGAGGAAAAGAGGAGCAATAGCCATATTGTCAGCTGACTGAGTTGAACCTCAAATGAAATTTTAAAATGCTGGGGTTGTTTATTTTAAGTTCTGGCTATTTTAGACAGTGACTTAAAAGCAAGACACGTGAAAAAATCAGAACTGCATCAGGCAACAAGCTCACTACAGATAAGTGTGTCTGATTTCAAACCTGCTCCCCATTTTGATGGGTTTTCTCATCAGACTTGGAATACTGTATACAGAGTACATTGTAAGATTGTGGCTTGAGGTAATGGAGAGAAAAAGTCTGTTCTGCAGATAAAAGATTCCCACTATTAATAAGCAACATACTAGCTGGGAAGAAGAGCTCAGTTCAGTGTGTGCGTCTAGTCAACTAAGTTTCCGTAGGATAAGGAAGAATGTCCTCACCTAGATAAATAATTGATCAATTAGTCTAGATGAATCAACTAAGAGTAAGAGTACAAGGCCAATTTAATGATTAGTGGTTATCAGTGTACTCGCATTGTGATCTTTGCTGGGGCTGACCACATTCAATATATTCATAAACGGAAGAAGGAATGAAGAGCACAGTAAGAAATTTTTCTAAGTATATTCACTTATTCAGGGGCCAACTGTGAAGAACTGAAGACTCTAGAATGCCGAATGACAGGGCAATAAAATAGCAGATTAAATACAATATAAGTAAATGTAAAGTGATGCAAACAGGAAAGGAAACAAAACATAAAAGGAATACAAAAAGATGGCCTCCACATCGATTACTTTCACCTAAACCCAAGGTCTTAACCTTATTACATACAGTTCTATGAAACGGTCAGGTAAAAGAAAAGGGAAAAAAAAAAGGAAAAAAGTCAGTCATGTTTATCTAGTAATGGGCCCAAAATCTTTGTATTAATTCCTTTCTACATTCTGTGAAGTAAGCTCAAAAATATTGACGAATTTGTCACAGGAAGTACTTGTGAAAGTTTAGGATATTTACAAAAACAGAAAGACCAAGCTAGAAATTTATAATGGTGCTTTTTAGACTTAACAAAACAAACAAACAAAACCCCCCAAGATAATACGGTACTAAAAGAATAAGTATGCCATCCCTTCCAAAAGATGATCTAGGAAAAAGCAAAAGATTTTGAACAAAACCAAATCTGCCAGTGAAACTATCAAGTAGCAAAGAAAATCTTCAGATCTGTTTCTTTGCTTTTAGCTTGTTAAGAAAAAAAAAACCTGCAGAAGGTATCATGATATTCTGAAGAATTTTTCTTCCTGTGTGAGAAATGGGACAAGTCTTCAAGTAATTCAGAAGACACAAAGCCACAATTAGCCTTTGTTTTATTACTTAATTTCCAAACCAGCTACTCTGCACAATGAAAAAACTGGAGAACTACATATGAATATCATGAGTCAGTCAGGTCAAAACTACCAGAAGTTAAGAATTCCAGTGTGTGGATTTCTGGAACAAAGTAGACTGTAGGAGACCAAGAAGAAAGAGTGGAGTCAGGAGATTGGGAAAAGGAAAGAATGTTATATTAGCTTTATGACTTAAGGGTGAGGTTTTTTTTCTGTGGGATACTGAGCAGAATACATACATAGATCAAAGAGCATCCCCATCTCTGGCTTTCTTAATGATGTGGTCCATCTCTGCCCCTTTAAAATATGTTTTGTATTTTGTTAAAAAGTATAAATACTTAACTTGCTTGAAAACACTGATTTCAAAAATAGTCATGTGTTATTCTTTATACATGGTTGTTTTTAAAGTAGACTTAATATGATGATCACTTGATATTAATGAATAACAAAAATAATTACTGCTGGTAAATCCACATGCCCCAGGCCATCTTAATAGAGTCTTTATCTAATAAAGAGAGATTTACCGGCTTAATGACTTTTAGGCTTCAGAGAATGCAACTCACTAATTTTTGCCCTTTTAAGTAAGTGTGGCTTATTTTTTGAAATCCAGGCCAGTTGAACTCAAAATAAATTCTTCCTATAAATTAGAAATTGATACAAGGCTGTTATGACCAGTTACAGATTATAACATTAGAACCAGGTAAATTATAAAACCACAGCAGATAGTCTCCTGGTATGAAAGAATCAGTGAAAAGACCCCAGCTCAACATCTTTTTCTCATGTCCCTTCACAGTGTTCTACACCAAATAAGATTTTTCCTAACATCCAAACTTGAATAATGGCTCCTTTCATTTTTAATTATATAACTCCTTGTATATATCTATAATTCTTTGTACAGCCCTAGATGATTCTACTTCAGCCTTGATGTTTGCACTTCTCAAATATTTGTGGCTTCACAGCTCCAAAACATTCATCTTGCAGCCAAGGTGTATGCATTTGACTCTTATGACCCACCCCCCACTCCATAAATCATACCCAGAATCCCCAAATATTTTGTTGTCTTTCTTTGGAATACTGGTTAGCTTCAAAGGGCTGCTTGCTGGAAGAGCTGTCATCAGCCCACATAGCCAGCACCCTTGAGTGCTCAACCTTGCTGGAGAAAGCATCAGCACAGAGGCTTACAGAAAGAGTGCTAGAGAGAAGCAGAAAAAGACACAAGCTTTATATATTCATAGTTTTTACTTGGACATTTACCGCAAGCAGGAGAAACTATTGGCTCTGAAAAAATGAGAAGTATTGCTAAGTATCAAACATGATGAACACAGCTAAGTGACTAAGCCAAGGGGAACAAAGCAAAGCTTCTGACTGACTTGCTTTGCCCTTCCTCAGAATCCACAAAGCAGATACCTATCAGATTACCTGACAGATAAAATGTCTGGATCTGTGGACAGGGTAGAGCAGTGGATGTCATTTACCTCAACTTTGTCTAGGCTTTTAACACTTCCACAATATTCTTGTATCCAAGTTTGGACATTACACTTCTAACGGGTGAATGATCAGATGGATAAAAAATTAGCTGAATGATTGAGTACTGATGTACTGATTAATGGGAAGCAGTGAATATGTGCAAGTGCAGGGCTGCTATCCACAGGGACCTAGACAGGGTAGATGAATGAGGCAAATAAGAACGTTAGGATGTTAAACAAGGAGAAATGTGACACATCTGTAGCTGGGATGGAAGAACCTCGGCAATGATACAAGCTAGTTGCAAAGCAATGATGAACATGAGTCAGTGATGTTTCTGGGCAGCAAAGGTGGCCAGCAGCATCTTGGACTGTATTGGCAGAAGCATGGTCAGTAGATTGAGGGAAGCGATTATTGCCCTTTACTCAGCACTCGTGAAATCACATCTGGAATACTGTGTCCAGTTTTGGTCCTCACAGTACAAGAAAAATATCAACTGAGTTCAACAGAGGGCAACCCAGATGGTTGCAAAATCAGGACAGCAATATCAGAAGAAGACAAAAAGTTTAATCAGATGGCATCCATGGACGTGTGAACAACTACCTGATTGCTGTCCGTAGAGAAAATGGTGCCACTCTTCTCAGAGATGCCCCGTGATAGAATGAGAAGCATTGGACACAAGTGGGAACACAAGAAACTCCCCCTAGATATTAGGATTCTTTTTTTTTTTAACCATTTGGGTGGTCAACTAGGCTGCCCAGACAGCTTGTGTAATTTCTATCTTCTGATGTATTCAAGACTTGATTGAAGACCTAGAGCAACCCTGTGAGTAGGGGCTTGGACTATATGAACTCTGTAGGTCCCTTCTAACCTAAATTATTCCATGATTCTCTCCTACCTTAAGCTTTGTATGCTAAAAAGGAAATCTACTGTAACTATATACATATGCATAACTGTGTTTGAACAGATGCTAACAGGAAACAAATACAATGAAATCAATATCCAATTCATCACTACTGACTTTTCCTTTAAATAAGACCTCATATTGTAAAAATGGCTTCCTGAAAACAGGTTAAACACATCTTTAAATGTGGTTGAACAGCTTGCCTGCAGGAAAGATACACAATCGAGATTATTATCTTAATTAGTAATAATGGGAGTGCCTAAAGGAAAGCCAAGCAAATACACTCATTGCCTTAAGTCACTACAAAATTCCATTCATAATCTGAGTTCCAATCTAACTTTACTTTTGTCTCCCAACCATGGTGCTCAAAAGTCCCTTCAAGCCTTAAATTTCCCTAAACCTTTTCACTAAATCTGAACAATGAGTCTGTGTATTCTATATGCTGGATTGTTTTTCTTTAAAAAGACTAAATGCCTACTAGCAATGCAGAATTTTCAATCAGCTGGACACCTTCAGAAACAAGAATTTTTTGCAACTTTCAGTAGTCCATGGTCAGATCTGCAAAAATTCAAATGCATTTCTATGAGTTCTTTCAATATTTCATCTGCAGTGTCTTTAAAGTGGCACCAACACATGAGAAAACTTGAAGAATTTACCATTCTTGTTCTCTTCCTACTTTTAGGTAACTCTTGAATCCTACAGCTTCTGTTACAGTTCATTTTTCAGTATTGAAATACACTTTTTGACAGATACATTCTTGTCAAAGATTTTGCTGAGTATCTGAATCTTTTAATTATTGTAGCAGAAAAAGACAATCAATAAAACAAATTTAATTTATGGTCAGTTATCTCAAGAAATTCAAAGCATTCCTTTATCCCCTCTCCTGTTCAGAGAATACCTGTGTGCACCATTTTTACATAGTTATGTTTATTATGTGGTTGCTCATTCAAAATAGTAAATGTCATGCCCATCTTCAAAAAGAGCAAGGAGGTGGATCTAGGGAACCCACTTGATAGTCAGCTTTACTGTAGACCTCGGGAAGGTGACAGAACACATTTTCAGAGAAGCCAATTCCAGGCAGTTGAGGGGCAAAAAAGTTTTTGGGAACAAACAACACATATTTACCAAAAGGTAAATCATGCCTCACCACAACCTGATTGCCTCCTGTGATGAAATTATTGATTCTGTGGATACAGTACTGAATATTGTTTGCTTTGACTTTAGCAAAGTTTGGAGTCTTCCACAGTAGACTTTTATCCAAACTCTTGGATCCAAGTGTGAACTGAATGGGTGGACTAGAAGGTGGGTATAAAACCACACTGGACCACTAATATCAGACAGTAATGGCCACTGTTCCAAACTGTAGCTGAACTCTAGTTCCAGAGTGACATTCCTCAAGGTTTGATGATGTTTAATGTCTTTTTTAAAGACCTTGGCAATGATAAAAAACATACAGTGGTGAGACACTTGAACATGAACAGGCTGCCCAGAGAAGTTGGGGATGCCCCATCCCTGGAAGTGTTCAAGGCCAGGTTGGATGGGGCTTTGAGCAACCATGTCTAGTGGAAGGTGTCCCTGCCCATGGCAGGGGGGTTGGAACTAGATGATCTTCAAGGTCCCTTCCAATTCTAACCATTCTATGACACCCAAAGAAAGTTCACAGATGACACCAAACTGGGGGAAGTTATTGATACACTGAGGGGTGGGGCTGCCAGTCAGAGGGACATTGACAAAATGGAGAAATGGTTTAACAGAAACCTCACGAAGGTCAAAGATAAATGTAAAGTCCTGCACCTGAGAAGGAAAATCCCAAACCAAATACAGGCTGGAGGCCAATTGCTACAGAGCAGCTTTGCAGAAAAGGGTCCTGATGGACAACAAACTGACCATGTTACAGCAGTATGCCCCTGCAGTGTTGAAGGCTAAGCACTACTTGGCAGCATTAACAAGAGCATAGCCAGCAGATCAGAGGTGAGATTATTTCCTTTTATTACAAGTACTGTCTCTAGCTTTGAGCTCAATAATAGAAGAAAAAAGATTGAGAAACTCACCTGGGCAGAATATCATCAGGAGGGTTAACAAGTTAAAGCACCGGATTTATGAGGAGAGGGTGAGAGAGCTAGGTTTGTTCAGATGGAAAAAGAGAAGTCTAAGTATGGCCGTGGGGTATCAAATGACTGTTTCCAGTTAGCTAAAGCAGGGTTATGGAGAAGATGAAGTCAGACTGTTCTTGGAGATGTATAGTGAAATGTTGAGAGGCAACGGTTAAAAGTTGTATCAAGCAAAATTCTGAATGAATTTAAAGACAAAAACTTGCCAGAATGAGCATAGTTAAGCACAGAACAATTACCCAGAGGGGCAGTGCAACCTCCTTCCTTGGAGATAAAGATTTGACTGAACAACGCGCTGAAAAGCCTAATCTAGCTTTGACATTAGTATTCTTTTGAGCAAAAGAATGGTCTCCAGATATGTCTTGCAACCTAAATTATGTTTTGATTCTTGCAATGAAATAATTAGCAGGTGTGAAGTATGAACAGCCGTGTGCAGGCTCCAGACTTCATTCATTGAGATGAAAACAGCAGCATACCAGTATGCAATGTGTATTATGTTTCTCTCTGCTGACTAAAGGAGAATCATAAGGATAATAATAAATGTGCGTATATCAGAGGGTGGGGTAGCTTCATATAAGCACATGAGAGTACAGAACACTGAAGAAAGAACTGGACAAAAAGTAACCAACTATTGGATCTCACATTTTCAGTATAGTGAATCAAGATATAGTTCTACAACTTATTAAAGAGAAGACAAACACCAACTTGAATCAGAAATACTCCCATTACTCATTACAGGAGACCTCAATAATGCAAGGGAGATATCACTGAAGAACAAATAGGTATCTTGGGATGTAGTCAACAAAAACCTTTCTGAAATTATGTAGTAAATTGCTTTTAAGTTTGTACAGTCCACATCATTCATGCAGCACTTCTGCACAGCGCCAACTCAAAATTAAAATTCTTGGCACCCATTCAAATATTCTGATTCTATCCATTCCACCAACAATGGGAGAACAGTGCTCCACAGATTATTTATTGAAGATATTCCCATATATATTTATAAATAATGTTCATCTCCAAAAAAGGCCGTGTCTGCAAACTATCCAAGGAAAAGAAAGATACACTGCATTTCTTTTCTACATCTTTCATGTTTCAACATAGTAATGAAACAATGCCCTTACTTCCCTCTATCCTTGGGAAGGGATACAGGACGGGGGGGATAATGCGATGCCTAGATTCACAGGATACAAACAACTTCCGGGGTTTTGACAGGGTGAGGAGAGAGTTTGGCTGCTCTAGAGCATTCTCTGCTTCCACCCAGACTCACACGCATGCTGAATCTGTGAGATACAGAAAAGGAAGGAGAAAAGTTTCTTCAGCTCTCCCATTAGCTACATTCTTGGAAAGGAAGAGTTGTTTGTGCCTTGTTCTTTAACTCTCTCCCTAACTCTTGTTCTTATTTGTGAAAATTTCTCAATGAATACAACAACCACTCCAGTGGAATTTGTGCCTTTGCACATATCAACTTCTACTGTCTTTAAAACATGCTGTCAGCCCGACTAGATTCCTGGTTTTGAAGATAAGAAATATATATTTTCTCTTACAGCAATGTTTTAACTTTCTTTTCTCCTAACTTTTTTTGTATCAGCCCAGAAGTTTCACAACTTAAACTTAAAAGTCTGTCACAGCTAGTGATTGGCCTTTAGTGCAAACTGAGGTATCAACTACCGGAAATAAAGAAAAACGACAAATTCAAGAGACAGTAGCTGAACACTGCAAAATTCCAGAAAAAAAGAAAACATTAGTTGTTGCGAAGACGAAGGACCTTTCATGATGTACCCATCACCATTCTTACTGAAGAAGTATGAGAATATTCAGAGATGGACTGAACCTGAGGGACCTGAGTGAAGACAGTTAATGTGAGTAGTGGTTACCAGGCACAGCGAAAACATTAGAGTTTACTGGCTTTAGTGAAGCACACAGTGTAGTATGTGAACTCAAAAGAAGATGCCAAAGCTTCAATAAAAGTTAAAATTAAAAGCCAAAAACCTCAAAAAACTACTTCAAAATTGATTTCCTTCATTGTTTACATAAGATAATTCTCCTCATACATAAGATGCAATCACCTTAGTCTAATTTACTGAATAATATTCTTGTTAAAATAACACATTCTATTGCCAGAACAAAATTAGAATGCATTTTAAAGCTGACCAAAAAAGTAATAATAATACACATATTTCATTTACCTGCATAATTTTGCCTAGATGACGCAAACACCTGATCAGAGTTACTGTACTCTAAAAAACACAGCTGCAAACCAGAGAAAAACCTACCTCAGTGGTGCTACTGGAAGGTTCCAGTCCAACCATATTGGCTTGTACCAGCTGCTGAAGAAGTTGTACTTGAGCCACACTGAGGAAGAAATCCAGGTTTGTTGTCACATTCACCTCCAAAGAATGACCACACACCAAAATTTCCTGTGGAGAAATTTAGGGAAAATACTAGATAACAGCTACTGGGGAAATAATTATTAGCTTCTATCGAACTGTATTGTGATTCTCTGCTGTAGTCAATACTTCAACATTCTATGTAAATCAATTAGGTCTTTTTAGGAGAAAGTAGAGTCTCAGCCTTCTAAACAAGGATGTGGCTTATTCTCTGCTTTGCTATCAATAGCATAACTCTTAAGACAAATTTTGCAAGAAAAGCATCTTGTGTGTAAGGTCTTGTTTCCATCTCTTGGTAGTATCAAACAGTGGACTGTCAGATTTTGTTTTCTATTTCCTGGCAATGACTACAATTCTCCTTTCCTTCCAAGAAAAGGATGTACTATTTTTTTTTTTTGTTAACATAAACTCTCCTTGATTTATAATGAAATCATGTGTTGGAACACACTGATAACCAACCTAATTGATTTCTCTTTGCTTGTAAACCATTGTTAATACCTTGGCAAAGCCAGCTGGATGGCCACTGTTTTACTGGTGTTATCTAGCACAAAAAAAGATCTTCACCACTGTTGGCAAGTGATAAAGAGATGAAAAGCAGAACCAATGCAGAAGGGTTGCTTAATAAGTAGAAGTACTGCCCCTTCTCACGAGAAGGTTGCACAATGTTCAAGCTCTTCACCATCTAAACTAGACCTCTACCTTCATCAGTGAATAGATAACAAGAAGAATGTATGCACAGAAAACGCTGAAATTCTTGAACATGAGCATTAGTAAAGGCCAGAGATTTTTTTTTAATTGAGTAAATTCTATGCATCCTAGCCACCCCATAAGCTTTCTACTTCTTTTTCACATTAAGTAATTTTCCATCTGCCCTTGTGATGACACTTTACACAAAATATGAAGTTGTCAATTTTTTCTTTCTATATCCATGAGCTATTATTTTGCAACAATATACACTTATTGCACATTGCAATACACACCTAATACCCTTTATACTCCTGCACCAGTTTTGCTCTTCCCAGGAGGTAGCTGTTATGAGAAATATTCCTTGTGAGCTGACAAAAACTTCCCGATATTTCCCTTACATAAAATGTTTTAAATTCTTGATCTCCGAACTAATGCCAAAAAGGGAGATAATACCTTTTGTGTAACATTCTTCACAGACTAATCATTAACAAGCTGACCCACAGACTAGTAAAAGTGATTGCAATCTGTAATACCTTGAAGTACCCATGGTAATGGTTAGGGAGTGGATGCTTTGTGGAAATTTGTGGGCTTGAAAATCTGACTAAAAGAACTCGGCTCAACTTTCTTCTTATATATGGTGTATAAATTGCATTTTCAGGCTTCTTTATGAGAAGCTTGTGAATACCATGTTTTGCAATGTTGTACTATAGCACCTCTTCTCAACACCTTTCCATCACAAATCTTTTAAAAATATTGCTGGAAATCATTAAAGGATTCCTATTTTCTGAATTGCAAACAGGCTTATCTACCTCTGGACAGGCTGCCTTTAATATTGAATGCTATACACAAATTCTTTCTCCATCAGAGAAAGAGAATTTCAGCTGGTGATTAAGACTTTTTTTTTTTTTTCAGTTGGCGATCTCTGTATTTGAAAACACCTGGACACTTGAAATGGTGGAACAGTAAAATATTAAGATTATCAACATATTAAAAGTCATGCTATTTCTGTTCACATTTTGTACTAACCTCTGGGTGTAAATTCTCTGCAGCATCAATTTTTGTAAAAATAATTGCAGGAGCTGCAGTTATTCGAACGGTGAAATCTGTTAAAATTGGAGTTAAAATTGCTCTCCTTTCCTGATGACGCCTTATGCTAAAAAACAAACAAAAACCCAAAAAGATTAAATCACATTTTAAATTGTTGGGTGGCAAAAACTCATATTCTTCTTTACATCCAGCATGTAGCACAAAACTGCTTCAATACCAGTTTGACATTTGATTGTTACCTCAATAAGCATTAAGTATCATCATTACACATCATGTTATTTCCAGTCGTAAAGGCAGACTCCTACCTTCATTTCACAGAAAAAGTATATCGAACTCTTCAATCCATCTCCAAGTAGACAAGTTTGGTGTTTGAAATTGCTTCTACTGTTTATGAATTATGCAAAACCATTTGAACAAAGATACAAACTTTATTACCAGTATTTTTCAAACTTGCCTGTGGATGCCCTTCACTTTATGAATAGCTGTCCTGAAGTCTGCATAATATTTGAATTCATATGTTAAAACTCTGTGGTGAAAAAATTCTGCATACAACATAAGTGACACAAAAATCAGAGCCATGAAAAATTAAACTAGCAAACCCCATGAAACTCCAGTGGTTGCACATTAAATTTGTAATAACTATTGCCAAAGATGTTTAAAATGCCTTGCAAATGGACGGGTGTCAGACTTCCTCCACTCTTTCTGTCACTGGTTGCTCTTAGTTGGTACCTTTCATCTAAATATCAACGTTTGCTTGCCACGAATATTTGTGCCATTAAGCTTGAAAATTACATTTGTTTTCCAGCTGGGTGTTTATTTTTTTTTTCCTTTAACCAAATACTGAGCCTAGAAGCACAACCCTGTTATATTTGGATCACTAATAGCTTATGACAACACATTCCAAATAGCCAGAATCTTCTGGGTCAGGTCAAATAAACTATTGCCACAAAATGCCATCTGAGAGCCTCTGATCAGTTAAAAAAAAAATGTAATGAGATCAAGATGGTGCTCAGCCCCTAAAAGAGGATACAGTTCAAATTCCTGGGAGAACCCTTCCATCAAGATATTTTTTTTGATAATTCTTTTTATCTGTCGTCATCTATAGGAATGCTAAATACCTGAATTTCACCAAGGAGAACTTATTTGGTGAAGGCAAGTTTTCCTATGCTTACAAAATAGAAAATTATCAACTATGAGAGTTAAAAGTATACACTAAATTATGCAACTATCTATCATGATATGAAAGAATAGAGTGAACTACATGACCGTATACAAGAAGAGAAAAGATCTATGCAGGACTCTTCAGATACATCTGCATGTCAGTTAGGTATCTGCAGGGGGCCTACAAGAAAGCGGGAGAGGGACTTTTTACAAGGGCATGTAGTGATAGGACAAGGGGGAATGGCTTCAAACCGGTAGATTTAGATTAGATATAAGGAAGAAATTTTTCACTATGAGGGTGGTGAGGCACTGGAACTGGTTGCCCAGAGAAGTTGTGGAGGCCCCATCCCTGGAGGTGTTCAAGGCCAGGCTGGACAAGGCTTTGAGCTACCTGGTCTAGTGGAAGGTGTCCCTGCCCATGGCATGGGGATTGGAACTAGATGATCTTTAGGGGTCCCTTCCCACTCAAACCCTACTATGATTCTATGATCTGGCCATCTCCAGTAATTGAGACACGGCAGTTCAGACATCAGCATAAATAGCAGAAGTGAGCCAGACACATGAACTATGCAATTAGACAATTAGTCCTTACCATCAGCTAGAGTTATCCATGTTAACATCATTAAAAAACATGGTTTTATGCCTGTCTGTGCAGAAATCTCTGGACTGCATAGGAATAGGTAATTAAATCTCTTGATTAAGAACAGGTATTGATATACATAGTCTAGCAAAGATAATGGTTCTGAAATGGATTCTGTTGAAAAGTACACAATCTCAAATGCTGATTGTTTGTAGGCCAAGAGCTAGGCCGAAAAAGAAATTAAATAGATACCATATTTGACTGTAATTCAGTCAATTTCAAAAGATTCAAAATCCATAGATGGCCATTTACTGCTCAGACTATTTTGATTTTGATGCTTCAGATTCTACTAACACATTGCTAAGCGTCCTCAAAACATGTAGAAAGCATGGTGATCTATAAGGGAATATAAACTGTCAGATGTGGGTAGGCCTTAAAGCTTTTAAATTTATTTAGGACAACAGTATACAGAAGTTAACAGCAGATGCTACAGACCACAGAGCTAGTAGTTACTAAGCACAAGCCTAATAAACTTTTGCTTCAAATGACCTTCACAAACACTGCTGAGCAGGCTGCACACTGCTGTAAGTAGCATGCAGTATGCTTAAGAGCAAGCCAATTACTGAGTGTGAGAAAACTACCATCTTACGTCAAAAGCTTTAACATTTTGGTCGGCTGTAGCTCTGCTGTTCTGTAATGATGTTTTTAAAGCAAGATTGGTCTAATTAGATCTCCAAATTAGAAAGCAGACCCGTTAGTGGTTTCTCCGTCTTCAACTGAGAAAATGGTCTTAGATTTTGCCAGTTCTACAAATGCTTCTCTCTCTGCCATCACCTTCATTTTAAATTTAAACCAGATGGCTTTCTACCAAGTTTCTATTCCCCTTCACAATAGGATGAGAAAGAAATGCCTTTGTTTTTGAGGAATATGGAAGAGCTAAATAGCAGAACAATTCTATGAGAGAACACACAGCTATACATTAGAAAACTTCCACTTGAAGGGGCATAAAACTGCTAGTAAGTATGATTTCAATATATGAAACAGAGCTATAAAGGCAAGTTATTTGTTGAACCCCCAAAACCCACAACCGGTTCTCTTCAGTCTTTGTTCAAATTATTTTTCAGCTCATACATATTCCCATTTCGTCATTTTCAAATGTCATTCTAGTAGATACCCAGCACGCTGCATCTTAAAGGACTATTTTTGGTAATACAGATTGATTGCTGATTTCTTTATTTTATTTTAAAATCATCTTACGTGGTATCTTTGTCCTGCTCTACTTACTTTCTGCATTTCCAGTTGGTGAATTTGAACCTTAGCCAAATCAAGTATTAGCAAAATAATTGTAAGTACAAACAGAAGGCAAACAGAGCTCAGTAAATAATGACGGGAGAGGATATGAGAAAGAGCACAAAAGGAACAAAGAAACAAATTCCACTTTGAATTATTAAGTCTTCCACACTGCACCTAAGTGCACCGTTAACTTAACACAGGTGTACACCACATGAGCTTATGAAAAAACTTGATTGTGAAGAGCGTAATGATGGCTCTATGTCTGCAGCACATTCATTCCATGGTTCATTTATGCATCTGTTATATATTTGTCTTGGAAAAAAAAAGGAAAAGCTAGTACTTTTAGAGATGTTAAAGCAGTTGATCATCTACACTTAAAAGTACAGTGCATTTGAAAGACCATATGCTAACACAAAGCAACAAGGCAGCAAAGCATTTGTGATAAGGCCTGGAGGTGCCTTTTACTTAGTGCTGACTTTGCGCTGTATCTGCACGATAACATGAACTCTGGTTATGGACCACAGATCCACATTGTAAAAGCACTGGACAAAAATGCTCTCTGTCCTCAAAGGCTTTCAATTTACATATAAGAAAAAACACACCCACACGCAAACAGGGAAGTAAAAGGGAACAACTGACAGCACCATCGGTAATGGTATCGTACAGTGGCAACCTGAAAGCTGTCTTATGAGTTTTTATATTACAGTATAATAGAAAAGCATTTTTTGGGAAGGATTTGGAAAAAGACACTGCAATAACTTCTTGAATGTTCACAGGAAATGCCTTTGTAACACATAGGTTAGCCTAGGAGCAAGCAAGAAAGTGCTTCTTCGAAAATTCAATTCGGCAGCCCTGGTAACTGGTATGATAAGGTCTGATGAGCAGTGAGTGTAGATGTGTCAAAGCAAATGAAAGAAGACACATAAGAGGAAATGGATAGACACAGAAGTCTAGAAGTACCTTGAAAGCAAAGACATATCTAATGATTAATATCATAAAATTGTTCTGGGAAGAAAAGAGAAAAAAAAGTGAAGAACAGAATTTTGTAATCAAAGCAACACTATTTCATTACATCAAATCAAATCATCAGCATCTACTCAGAAGCATGTTGAATTTATATGAGGAGGAAGGACTGCCAAAGAGATGACGTTGCACTAATCAAGGAGGTGCGAAGATGTGAGACTGGATAAGCTGTGAAAATGCAGAAAAACGACTATAACTTGGACATCTGATGTGGAAAAAACTAAAGGAAACAAACAGAAAATACCGGCCATAGCTAAAAATAACCCAGATGTGAAACTTGGAAATGTTTGCCTGATTCTTAATTATCATTTTTTTCTTAATAATACTAAATCTAGAGTTTGAGCCCTTATATACTTAAAAAATACATAGGTCAGGGAGAAACTCATACACATTCAATACACGAGTGACAATCAAGACCTCATTTATGCCAAGTAAGTTTACTATCTACAGAGAGATGAATCCTCGCAAAGAATTTTGCAACTTGAAAAAAACAAATATTAGCACGGAATAGGCCACAATCAAATAGTGTTCTCTGGTAGTGAGGTACGCAAAACCAAAGATATTAATGGTTAGCATCCTAACTTAGGACTTATGAAAGATTTTTCTCTTGCAGGTTTCCCATGTAGTTGTATAAACCAGGTAATCCCTGATTCACAAATGTACTAGGTTATATAACTACTAATGACATCATAATGTCTCAGACCTCCATCTCCCAGAGGGCAGAACAGTTCACATCCTTTCAGCTCTCTGAGGTGTTGCAAAGACACATTGTGAGACAGTGAATTAGCATAGCAACATTTTGAGGACTATCTAATGACCAAAATTAGACAATGAACAAACGTACACCATCTAGCTGTACAGAACGACTATTATACAATTATGCCTCAGTAAAGCTAATTTTCATCTTATTAAGAATGCCGTGCAACATTTCTTTGCTGTGGATTAAAGCAGAAAATAACATACTCCATCTTATCAAGTAAGGTTATGTACAGTATGAATACAAGCACAATTTCAGGTCCAATAAACACAGCGACTGAAATACAGGACTGAATACAAATGTACTGCATTTTATTGCAAAAGATTCACGCACCCCTACTTCCCTACACATGGGTCTACTGATCACTTTTTTCTGGTCTTCCTTGTTAGAACTTGGCAAGCTGCACTTCAACTTTCCAAAAAAGCGTGAAAATGAAAACTATTCAAAGAAAAATCTGCAGGAAACCTTTCCGAGGATCCTTGCAAAGCAGCAGTGGTATTTTGTTCAGTTTTGTACAACAGATCATTGGCTCCCTGACGTACTCAATGAGAGTTGCAGAGAGCTGTTCCAGATGGTGGTATGCCAAGGACAAAACTGTAATGCAGTAGATTGCCACACTCAATTCATTACCACACAGAGAAGTAATGCTTTTAAGCTCAATTAATTTTTTTTTTTAAGCAGAGTTTATTCAGGCTGCAGGAAGCAGAAGTTGCTGCTGGGAGCTGCAGAAGGATTGCACAGGGCTGGGGGCGAGGCCTCAAGAGAGGATATATTTCTTTATTTCCTTCAGGGCTGTTTTTTTTTCCATTGAGAGGAGGGAGAGGGAGGAGGAGATCTGCAAGCTGAAAAAGCAGTTTTCAATCAAGAAAACTTCTTTTGGTTAAGTACTCCCAGTTCCCCACATGCTGTTTGGTAAAGGGAATAAATGTGGACAGGTTTCATTTGTACATAACCTTATTAGAAGTGTCTGACTGTTTCCAGTATTCTTTTTATATATTACACCATTAGGGACTTTTTTATAACATCTACAGTGAAGTATAAACATTTCATAATGGGAAGAGTTATGATCCCTGATCCTCAGTACAGCACAGCATTTGGACGTTTTTTTTCTGAGAGGGAGCATCCACACTACCAGAATGCTCCAGTTCCCTCGTTCTTTTTGGGGTGACCTGTGGAGACACAGGAGGCATCACACCAGCACTTCACAACAGCCCCTCTTGAAGAATTTTACACTAAACATCTTGAAATATTGAACACTTAGTGTCAAAGCAAGATTGTTTGCTTTACAATTATCAGTGTAAAAGTTTTAAAAAAATTCAAACCCAGAAGTACTAAAAATATCGAACTCCAGAAAAAACGGTGCAAAAATCTGAAGGATTTACTTTCTGTGTAAAGATTGTTAAAGCATTTAGAGGATAAATTATGTCAAAAGCTTTCAAATATTTGTTTGTACGATATGCATAGATCTCATATTTAGAGTGACTTGTTTTTCATGCAAATTTTCAAAACAAGACCAAATTTCAACCCAGTAGACTAAATTATAATATAATCTATTTCAGAATTTTTACAACTATTTATTTTTTTTAAAAAATACAGTGATGCTTTTAGAAATGGGAATGGAAAATGAATGGCTGGTATCTACGCTGAAGTCTTCTATAAAGTAACTGTATGAAATACAGATATAGGTTGGATTCTGTACTGCACCACATAGCACCTAAGAATTAAAAAATGAGGGAAATGGATCTCAAAAAATAATCTTAAAACCCAGTGAACCTAATAAACCAGAACACTGGGTCTAAATGATAAGTAAACCCAAATAGAAATATATTAAAACCAAACAAAGAAATGAACCCTAAAATAACTCAGTAAAAATAATTCATTGTGTTCCAGGTTAAACATGTCTAAGAAACGTGAAGAATTAAAAAAGAAAACAGTATCACAAACAGGTCAAAGAATAAAGCTTCTGTGGTAGTTGCAGGAAATCTTAAGATAAACTTCACCCTGAAAACACTAAGCACCATGTAAAAACACCATGCAGCCACCCTCTTGGTGCATGCTGGAAATATTTCAGTGGATGGCAGAGTTCAATGCAGGTTCCTCCAGTTCTCAACACAACACTTCCACAGATCATAAAAGAAACCCAGATGCAGCAAAACTGACTGCCAACTAAAAAGCAAAAATGCAAACATCCTGAAAAAGAACTGTAGTAAATGTGTAAAATTCTAAGCCAAAAGCACACGAAAACACTCATACCAACTTTTTCTTTAAACAAATTCAAGCTGGAATTAAAATACTGTATTGTGTAACAGAAAGAAAAAGCTAATTTATTTAATTACAACTGATCTGAATTAAAACGCAAGTAGAAGATTCATTCAAAAGCAATTTCAAAACCAACATACTTGTCAAATATATTCTAATAAAATTTGATTTTGGAAGTCTTCTGAGGAAAAGAAGAATGTCCAAGTAGTTATAAAAAAAAAAAGAGAACTCAGATTACCTGTAATAGCTGCTTCCCTTATTCTTATCTTGATAGCTTTTCAGGAATCCCACCAAATTTCCTATCCAAATCTATAACCATAAAGATCAGACCAGAGTGTGCTGGCAATATGATTTCAGTCACCACTGGGAAGGAAAAGGAAAACCAATTCCTCAGGGGCTGGTTTTGCTATGTTAGCTTAACTTGCGAATTGGCCAGAAGTCTTTTGGAGATTAATATCATCTTATCTTTCAAGAAATGCCAGTGGTCCTGTGTTGTTTTGTGGAAAGAACTTCACGGACAACTTGCCCAACACCAAGACCCAATTAGAAGGTCGTACACATTTTTTCAAGGCTAAGAATTTAAAAGAAAAATTGTCTACGGAATTATATTAGTTTAAAAAAAATCGTTGAAAGACAAGAAAGAACCAGGTGATCTTATAAATGAAGAACATTACTATTATTGTGTTTAAATTTTTATCTGTATTCCTGTCACTCCTTGTGGTTTTATCATTACTTTGGTTAGATCTGCTTTTCCTGCCCTTTTCAATGATAAACTGGAATTTATTCTTGATTGCATCTTTTTCCTGCACGCACTCCTCCAGAGTGAGCTTATTTGCTCTCTTGGTTTTTCATCAATTCATTACATAGGAAGCTCAGTCTGTGTGCCATCCTCACGTAGCTTCTTTTGCTACAGCTTGCTTCACTTTCAGAAAAATCTCTCAGAGTCCTCTCATCTTCCCTTTTTTTGAAAATCAAACCAGCAACAGTTCAATTTGTCTTTCCTTATGATCCTGCCTGTTTTCCTGTATCACTCTTAGGAACTCATCCCTCAATTCAGATAGGAATCTTAGGAGCCATAAAATTATGCACGCATTTCATAAAAATGGGATTGTTTTTGCATGAATTGGATATAAAGGACTTTAAAATGATAATAAATAAAGAAATGTGTGGGCAAACAGGCATCTTCTAACAGAAATGTGTGCAAATCTACAAAATGACTTTTGAAAGTTTGCTTTTGGCCATCAGACCTTATTCTTGTCACTTTGAAAAGAGAACTCTGGCTGCTATGCAGTCTATAAAAATTTAGTTTTAAACCACCTGTATGAATTTTTAAGTATAGAAAAGTATATTAAAACTAAAATAAAATTTTCAAATTTTCACAAATTACCAGTTAACCCCCCCATTTTATATTTGAAAACTTTAAAATTTAAAATACCATGTAAGTGTATGCATGCTTTATCTTTCAACCCTGTTTAACTAGAGGGTGGGGCTTTGCCTGCATGTATCATACAATACACAATAAGGGAGACTCAGCTGAAATATCTCATACTCACAATTCATCTGGTTTTAGTTACAGAAGTGCAAAAAACAGTTCAGAACCAATAGGAAATGCTCTACTTTATCCTTCTCTAACTTAGAAATGTCTAAGCTGGTTTTACTCAAGCTTTGTAAAAATACAAACAAAAGAAGTTTAAAGAAAAAAAAGAAAACCCAAAACCTCCCATTGCTTGTAGACTGAGAAGCCGAAGTCTGCGGCCTGGAGTTATTTTTATGGACATACAGTAAGCCACTCAGAAGAGAGCTTATAATGGAACCAAAGGCACACAATAACTAGACAGTAACTACAGTGTGTAACAATAATAGTAATACGCATTTCAAATGTATAATCCAAAACTCCGTGTAAATATCCTTGTAATGTAAAGCAAAACCAACACAGAATTATTTGATTCTGATACACTGCAAATGATATCTGCAGTGTTTGTGCTATGTAATTCTAGAAAATAATAAGTTAAAAAAAACTTCCTACCTACTGGCCATGTTCCATTCAAGTGCTGGATTTTGAGAATTTCTTTCACTCTCTGTCAAAACCCCTCCTTTTCCATTTTCCTTCTCTGGTTTCAACTGATTCCAATGAGCAGTACCAATGTTTATAGATTGAAGATCTACTTGATATTGTCTGTCTTCAACCTCTGATCCAGGGTCTCGAAGTATTCCAAGATTCAGTGCTCTCCTGCAATGTCAAAGGAAAAAATAAAAGAAAAAAAGAAAAGAAAATAATCAAAGGTCAAAATCAGACTGATCAGATATTAAGATACAAAATTAAGAAAATTAAGGCATCAATTTTTGCCGTTCTTGACTACATCTAAGCATTATTGTAAGTCCAGATCTCAGATCCACCAAAGTCTATACCTGATCAATCCATTGACTTCACTGCACTTTCAATCAGATCCATATGACCAACCTTATGGGGAAGCAGGACTAACTCATATCTACTGAATAGATAAAGGATGTCATGTTCAAGTCCTCAAAAACAGCTATGTATCAGTATTATGAACAACTGTATTGTGAGACAATTGTTCCACTGTTCAAACTTATCAAAGAATAAAAATTAGAAAGAACATTCCAAGATGATAGAAAAAACAATCTTTTTAACATGGAATGTCACTACAGTGCTTTGTTATTGAAATTCTTCTGACAAATGAGAAAAAAACATTTTTGAGTGAACCACATTACTTGTGGATTCTCCTAAATTCTACCACACTAGATTTTATGGAGTATTTCAATCTTGAGCTGAGCTTGGGAAACAGTCACACCCGACTTCGACAGAACATTCAAGATCTACTGGATGAGTGGAGGCTGCTAAGACCATTTGGTTTTATCAGTGACCAGTATCAGAGGAGTTTCCTACTACCATTTGGCTTCTGCTAATAAGCACTAGTAAATCTTCCAAAAAATTATCTTGCCCTTTCAACACTAGGAACAATACAGCTTTATGTGCACTGCTCATTTGATACTATAATAAAAATGCGTAGTTGAACTTATTACTGTTTTTCAAAACAAGCCAGTAAAGGGTGCAAGGGGATCTTAAAATTTTTTTTGCTTTGAATCTATGATCATGTCAAATTGTAGTCTATTTTTATTGATTTCATACATCTGAGCTGAAGCTTAAGCTTCTTATTTGCATATGCCATCCAATCTACACTTCCGTTCTAGGTCGTTGTCATTTAGTATATAACTGCTGTCTCCACAGAGAACTTAATAATTCTGCAATTTGTTTAATCATGATGCTAACAATCTAAAAAAAAATAAGGATTAAAGCAGCACATCTCAAGCTATGATGCACGCACTGCATGCAATCTAAGTACAGGTATGCAATCTATAGGTATGCAACCTATTTCAAAGTGCAATCCCAAGGCTGCCCAAATCCAAACACAGTTGAAACTGCTAATACCGTTGCCATTGTCACCAATAGAGTATGTTAGAAATCAAGAAAATTAAGTAATTAATCGTATCTACCCACAGAGGCATGTGAATGGCAGGAAAGCCGTTTTGATCAAGTCATTCCTGGTGAGGCAGTGTGATGGCATTGTTCAGTAGCCCTGTAACTTTCTTAAATGCTTAGCAGAAATACACTGAAAATCTGTTATGTCAGTACTGGTATTTCAAAATTAAATGTGGTTTCTTAAAACTCAAGAATGTGTTTGTCAACTTTCCACATTGAGAGATCTAACCACAACAGTTGTGTCTTTAATTAGAATCGCAGAATAGTTTGGGTTGGACAGAACCGTTAAAGGTCATGTAGTCCAACCTCTCCTGCAATGAGCAGGGACATCTTCAACTAGATCGGTTGCTCAGAGCCCCATCCAACCTGACCTTGAATGTTTCCAGAGATGGGGCACCTACCACCTCTCTGGGCAACCTGTGCCAGTGTTTCACCACCCTCATTGTAAAAAATTTCTTCCTTCTATCTAATCTAAATCTTCCCTCTTTTAGTTTAAAGCCATTACCCTTTGTCCTATTGCAGCAGGCCCTGCTAAAACATTTGTCCCCATCTTTCTTATAAGCCCCCTTTAAGTACCGTAAGGCCGCAATAAGGTCTCCTTCCAGAGCCTCATACCTGTTGTACAGAGGCACCTGGGAAGGTGGGGTGGGCAAGGAGAGGGTTCACCCGCCATCCTGAGTGTCGACTTGCCTCCATTCACTCCTCTCCTTTAAGTTACTGCCTTCAGCCTGGTGGGGGGGAGATACAGGATCCCCTTGATCCTGTTTTTTTTTCTGGTGGCTGTTCCCGTTTCTGTCTCAGTCAGGGCAGAACATGGTTTCACCAGTCTTTTTCTTTCTCAGGCTCCCTGATGCTCCTTAACCTTTCTACTTCCTCTCGTGGCTCTGCCACCAGGCTGAACAAATCGTCCACCTGGTCACACCTCACACAGCTGTTCTCACTACTGCCATCAGTTACTAGCGAAAGGCTCTGGCACTCCCTGCAGCGAAAGGCTCTGGCACTCCCTGCAGCCCGAGACCTGGACGGCTGCATGTTTTCATGTAGCTCTGCCTTGGGATGCCACATCCATTCTGCCGAGTGCAGAGGACATGGCCTTCTGCCACGTGGATACCATAGTTAAGCTCTTTCTGAGAAGGTGATGACCATCAATTGAACTCATCTCTTGAGCTGGTTGGCGCACTATGCCCTTCCTACACGCCTTTCCACGTGAACTGCCACACAAACTGCTGCGCCAAGCCATGCCCTGTTGGCAGCACTCCCGGTCTCTTGTGCTCCCCAGGCTACTTTTCATAGGCATGGGGGAGGTCGCGGCTGCTCCGGCAGTGCCCAGGCCTCCTCAGCGTCTCCCATGAGAGCTGCCGGCTCCTGGCGGGTCTCTCCGCTGTCCCAGTGTTTCCCTGCCTCAGGAAAAGCCCCCGCACACCGAGATCTGCCACTCTGCGGCGGACTGGGCCAGCTCCAGAGCAGCTCCCCTTGGCGACTGACAGCTAGTTTCCCTTACCCAGCATTTAAATCTCAAATATAGGAGATTTATTAATCTTTCTAGGCACTATTTCATCAATATGAAAGCAGTTCTGTTTTGTTTGGTGTTTTTTTTCTGTAAAAAAAAAACCTATGGCAGATTATTGTATGAGCCAATGTCTATTTACATACTTTGTCTAATGCAAGTAAATATTGGAATATATGTTTTGTGAAATATTACCGAAAATAAAGCACCAAGTTACATATTTTATAAAATCTGCTTAAGGATACAAAATACATAATATGATACTGATTTCACCTGCTGTCATGGTTAGAGAATTCTTCTCTTCTGTACTTCAGAGTAAAAAATATTTTTCATTTGTTCTTTTATAAGCAGCTTGATAACTTGCATTAAGCTGCACCTAGCACTATATTCCTTAGGCTCGTTCAGCACAACCATGACCTTGCGAACCAAATTCCTAGAGGAAAATGTAGCTGTATGTGCCAATCTGAAACTCTGTGACAATGGCTCTCTTCCCCTCGTAAATTTACTTATTTAAATATAAACCCCAATGAAATCACTCTTCGGCACACATTTTTAGGTGCAGCAAAATATACAGAGGTACTATCCAGACACAAGGTACTAGTGCATTGCACTGCTGGTATAAGATTTGCCCATTGGATCTTTTTTTATTTGATCCAATTAATTTTGTAAAATTTCAAGGACTGGATAATATTTGTACTGCTTTGGGATATCACAGGCTAATACTTTCATACTGATATAAAATGTGCATTTTAATTCTGTTCCTACTATTAACAATCTCCTATATATAATACAAAACTATTCCTCTGGTCCTTTAGATGCACCTTTGAAATCCAAGCAAACAAATTGTGTTGCTATAGATTACTCATGTCAAGAAAAACATATTTTACACATACATGTAAAACACAAGGACTAGTTATTAATGCCTTGATGTTTCGACTAAGCCGATTATTGCTTTCAGAAAGTACATCCTGCCAGTTTTACACAAGGATCAAAATATAGCCTTTTCCCAAATAAATTATACACATACAGGTATTTACACAAGCACTCATTTCTGGTTTTTCATGTCAACCGTTTTCCTACTTCACTATCCCATCTGAACCTTTTGGCAGGTGGTGCAGAATACAACAGTTGGTCAATAATACAGTAAGATCATAAGCAACCAAAGACGACCATAAGCATGTAACAGGAAACACAGCTTTAATGTTTTTCTTTTTAAAATTGATTTAGTCTGGGTCAGGCTTTTTGTATGTTTATATAAGAAACAGCTCATGTTGAACCAGTTACGACATGCTGCTGAATAGGCATAATTCTGAGACCCACTGTAAAGAAGTTAAATCTATTCACTTATAGCTCATCTGAGACCTACAAAAAGCTAAACAAGCCAGGAAAATGGCATTTAAAGACTATAAATTATGTAATGATTATGAAATATTCACAGACTTTACACACAACGGCTAATTTTTGTTAGCACTAACTAGATTTCTATGTGCACTGACTTCTGCTTCCAGGTACAGAGATGTTAAACCTATTTATCCAAATTTCAACTATTAAAGGTTTTGTCTGGTGGTAAAAAATTCTTCCTATTCTAATTTAAAAAGGAAACAGACAGTAAGCTTGGATGAATATATACCTTTTACTTTACAAGGGCAAAACCAGTGGCACCCTGTTGGACCCAGATACAGATGCTATGCAAGAGGACCACTTCCTCTTCTGCTTAAGCTTGTGGAGTCCCAACCCAAATGTAGTCTGAAAGCCCATCACCTACGAATGAGACGTGACTGAACTAGTGTAGAAATCACAGCAATATTTATCACTGACCTAATGCTCCTTAACTGCATTTTTCCCAATTCTATTCAATAAATTTTCCTGACTTATTCTCCTCAACAAGGCCATTGAATGTGTTATACCAAACATGAGAAACTGAAACAACTGTTTCTTAGGGAAGCAAGGGACCACAGCTCCATTGGGTGTGAGATGCCTAAGAAGGGCACAGAACAAAAACATGGTAAAGCTAGAGCATCTATGATAACAGGACTGGCCTTTGAAAATCCTGAGCTTCTATCAGTAAAATCCCAGACAGGAATCAGCTTTCCAAAGAAAGGTAACTATTTTTTTTTTCTTTTTCTTTTTTTTTTTTTCTTCNCTAATGCTTGAGCAACTGGGAGAGAAACAGAACTTCCCCAACATCACAGAACATACACAGACATGATCTTTGAACAGGAATAAAAGAAATCCTGTAGCATGACAGTTTATGATGGAAAACTTGGATTTGCCAAAGTTTGAAGAGATTAAAACATGTACTTGTGAGGAAGACTGAAAGAAGAATGAGAAGTTAAGGAGAAAAAAAAGGAGGGCACAGAAGTGGGCAGGATGGAGAAGAAAGATGGGATCAGTGCACTAACGCTGAAATTAAAGAAAAGCAGCAGGTAAGAAAATTCTATTATCGCCAGAAGAGAGGAGGAGATATCCTTAGGCAAGAAGGAAAGGTCCTGACAAATTTCTAAAATTTTGTACATGATCCTGGGTACACATTCCGCCATACTGACTGAGCTCCATATCCTCCCCAAACGGTAACCTCAGCTTCGCATCCCCACCCTGCCATCTGTCCATAGGGAGGACTTATTTGTGGTTTAACAAACAGTGTTTTATGACTGCTGGGATGTTGGAAACAGTTTATTTTAGTACAGCAGGCTGTCAAATGCTGTCAGCAACTAATTCCAAATCTCACCGTTTCTGCCTTGTTTTCCCAGACTACGCCGCATATGCCTGGCTTTGCCGGCAGCTGCTCCCTCTCCCCTCTCCAGCTCGGCCTCCGAAGAACTCAACTACTGCCCCATCTCCACACTTGCTGGCAGCATACTCTGGATCAGATACCAGCAAATTTTGATTAAATACAAATACAAATTGAGTACAGCAAGGATCCTTTATTTAATGCTTTACTGATTAGCAAGTGATTATTTTGTTCATACGTCTATACTCACTTCACTTTTCATTTTAACATTACATTTAATCTTTAAAGGAATCTGAAATGAATGAAAACTACATTCGCCCCGATTAGCTCTTGTGTTGTGTTCTGCACAGCCAGATACCTCAGCATTATCTACAGAAGACACTACATGGAGTGTGTCCTGTAAGTTAAGGTACCTGGGTTCATCTTCAGGTGTGGAAGACCCTTATAAAAAGAAAACGTCAGTGCTAGCTTCAGGACCAAAATAAAAATGACTGACCACTTCTAAACATTTACGTAGTGGACAAATACATCCCATAACTTCTTCCTCTGCGTTA
Organism: Anarhynchus alexandrinus; assembly: GCA_008711295.1. Taxonomy (NCBI): domain Eukaryota; kingdom Metazoa; phylum Chordata; class Aves; order Charadriiformes; family Charadriidae; genus Anarhynchus; species Anarhynchus alexandrinus. The sequence goes on from VUYV01000107.1 coordinate 2,088,759, forward strand.
GTAATTAATTGAATTCTAACTGAATATGTTTTGCAGTCATCAACAATCATACTTCTAACTCCAAAATAATTTGCAGTGTTTATAGCTTTTGTGAATAGACATAAATCAACTTAAAGTAGATTACTTGTGCAATTAGTACATTAAAAAAAGACAAAACATACAAACACTGACCGAAACATATATAAAAATTTCTTTTGATTGTGCTAGACTGCTTCAAACAACTGATATAGTGAAGCAAAAGCACAAGTATAACAGGTAATTTTCCTCTATTTTAAGCTAACATTGGATAAATGTCTGACTTGTGTCTCTTGGCCACTGGTTCCTTTTTTGTTCGCTATACCTACAGATGAGTATCATTACAAAGAGAGGAACGTGTATAAGTGTAAAAAAGCTAAAGAAGAGGATGAGACACCAAGTAGCTATAAAGAGCTTTAGGTAACACAAGGATAGGCATATTGGAGAAATTATGGAATGCAGTACTTTCAAATAATAAAAAAAAAGATGATTCAACTGTGGATTAGTGTGCACTAAGACATCATTCAAAACATGAATGTCAAAGTGCCTGGTGGAAAAAAAAAACCAACAAAAGACAATTGGATGTACAGAACAAATCATCTACCTCACAATCATCCAGAACAGACCACTAAATAGAAGAGTACTAAGATTTAGGTGAGTGTTATTACACATCTTTTAGTCTCCTCAGTGTCAGTCTGGAACACGTAAGGACATGTTAAATACATGTTTAGAAACTTCAGCCTTGAAAAGGAGTTTGATCTACTGCTATTTCAAGACACGCTGAGCTTCTAGACACTTCCAAGCACATCACAGAATCTATTACTATGAAGATCTCGGTTCCTGGCAAACAGAGAATGACATTAAAAGAAGGTATTCAAGATCTTCAGCAAAGCCATCACACTGCTCTACGTACAACTATTTCTCTTAGGTATCTCCAAGCCAGGTATTAAACAGTCACATTTGAAACAAAGGTAGATGGGATAGACAGAAACACAGACTTATCCCCTGTCTCTGCTTCCAGACTTTCCCAGTTATGCAGCAATAACTCTTCTAGGGAAAATAATAATAGTAATAATCAAACTACTTAAGTTTTTCCAAAAAATCTTACCAAAATACACTATTTTCTGTTTACTAATACTTTTCAGCACAGCTTTTTCTTGCCAAGCTAAAGCACACAGGTCTTCCCTTACATTTACTTTGTTAGCTTTTTCTTAAAAATAGTCAGCACAGACAAAAATCTCAGTTCTTAAACAAACTGCTCGGAGATGAAAGACTGTAAAATCACAATCACTTTTCTTTCAGCTAACTACGTTGTATCCTTTACTTGACCAGTTTCATCAATTGCAATTACTGTGTTATATAGATATTTACTTCCATCCGAAACCATTTTAAAAAGGACTGATTCTCGTTGAGCTATCATAACGCAAGAGAAAAGAGATTTGGTTTTGAACACACAGAAGAAGAAATCTGGAGAACTGAATTCAATGGTTTGTACCTATTTGGCATGTGGGGCTGATACCCTCTCAAAAGGAAGAGAAGACTGTCATGTTTAGAGCTTGAGGTGACAAACCTAACTGGACGCATGGAGACATAGAAGACCTAAGTCTACCAGGTCTTCACATGTTGTGCACAGGAAGGTCTAAGACCAGGGATACTGCTTGGGCAGGCCTCCTGTGGGCCTGCAGGACATGTTTCCCTCTCTGCAAGGCTAGAACATGCCAAAGGAAAATAGGAGAGGCAGATTTCGTTCCTGTTCTCTCTAAACTTGCTTATTATGTGACTCTAAGCAACAAAATTAACCTCTTCAACAGTTGACTCACATATACTGTAGGCATAATGCCAAAATGATGTTGTGACTATAATTAATTAATAGCATAGAAAACATTTTGAGATCATTGGATATACAGTGCTATAAGAATGCAAATATATAATCTTATGTATAAAAATTAACTGCTGCAATTTTTTATCAAGATACTATTTATGTAACTACTTAAATATTTCAGTTTTGAAACCCAGTAGGTACATATTCAGAAGAAAAAATAACACCACCCCCTCACGCCCATCAAGTACAGTGGTGCTGCCAGGTGGGTGCTACTATAATCCCATTTGCAACCCATTTAGGAATGTCAGATTTTAGTGAACTGGACCACACCAAGGTCAGGATTGGTAGCAGTGCATTGATCGTATAAAAGCTACTAAACACATGAAAGGAATTACAGTAGATCACACATCAAACATTTTGGCCCTGTGCTTCCTTCCTTTAGTCCTACGGGCAGGAAATGCTCTACATATCCTGTGAGGTGACCAGACATTTAAAAGTAGCCCCTTGTTCCAAAGGCTCGGGTACAGCAATTGCCTGCAAAGAAGCTGAAGAACTTCTGCAGTGCAGTTGCTTTCTAGAGTCGTATCTGGAACACAGTATGAATGATCCTGTGACGATTAAGGTATGCTATGGTAAACTATAAAGCAATTTCAGTCTCTCAAAAAAAACAAGCGTAAAACAAAACAAAGCTGAAGTTTGCAGCTGTGGATTTAGATGTCATCTGTTTAATTGCTTTTGTAATTTTATTGTTTAAATTCCTCAGCAAAAATAACAGCATGAGCAAGTCTGAACTTTTAAAGATCAGTTTTTCATTTTTATACTGTTTAATGTTTAGACAGTTTGAGGAATCTCATTATAGTTTTGAAGCATTCACCAAAATTCAGGGAGCATAGTATAAATATACACTTGACAGACTGTATAAATGATAAGTATGCACAATTCCAAATGAAGGTCTGTATGATATTTTTGGATGCCAAATGTTTCTAGAAAAAACAAGTGGAATAGAGTTTCTCTAAATAGAGTCAGTGAGGAGAGAGCTTGAAGAGTTTAAGAGGGTGGAGCGGAAGTCTGGGGTGGGGGTTAACAAAAGCACCAAAGTACAATATAACCCAAATACTTTTATGCTTTTGTTTCATGGTAGAAATAATTTTAACTCAAAACCTAATGCTGTTTGGCAGTACAAAGATTTTTAATTTTGATTTTTCAAATATTTCATGTGTACTTGGTTTACCACATAGCTAATGTAAATAATCTTGTGATTTTCCCATTGCTTTTATCCTCTATTTTACTTTGTTTTAGTTGATTCACCTAGTTTAGCGGTACGATACCTCAGTCTTTTCAGATGTTCTATAAATCCACCTGGAAATACTGAGGTTGAGTTTCACTGAACACAATCTTCATATTTGATGCATGAAGTTTCTTTAAATGGTGCAGTACAATCTGGTACAATGGCACGAGCTACAAGATATACTGTCCACAGTGTGTTTGATAAGCTGACATGAGACAGGATTTCTTTTCACTGTTGTGTCAGTTTATCGAACTCACACCTAGACATCAATCAAATTCTATACAAAGTAGTACAGAACTTTAGAAATAAATAAATACCAGTTTTTCCTTTATATTAAAAAATGTGTACTAATCCATATTTTCAGCACATGTATATGGTAATAGATGATGTTTATAGCATAGATAATACAACAAGAAACCATTCTAAACCACAAATATTTAACTTTCCAAGTCAATTCACATTTACCTTTTGCACTGATTAAATTAGTTTCTCAAGATGCCACTCGTATTTTTTTTTTCTTATTGCAGAATCATTGCATTCCTAATGGCAAGCTGGAACTACTTTTAAAATACTGTATATAATATTGTAAAATATGTCATTAACAAAGTATTCAAAATCATCTCATTTCAGTAGTCCTTGTACCATTTTTTTTTCTATTTAAATATCACTGGGAAACTGTCCTGGTAGAAAACTAATTCCATATTCATTATGAAATATATTACCTTTCATGTTAAACCCAGTATTTTGTCTACCTTAAAACCCCATTAAAATATTGTTGATGACATTCCAAATTCAATATGAATCTATGCCTAATAAGATATATTAAAATTGAGTTTACTTCTAAATACACTTTTGAAGAGGGGAAAAAAAAGAAAGACAAAGGATGCAGATAAATTTTAGTTCTCTGGAGAAACGTGAAATACATATTATTCAAGAAATCTTCTATTTTGATATGATTATGAATAATTTCTGCCTTTTTGAGTCCTAAGGATCACTGAGAATAAGTTGAGAAATTTATCTTGTATGTACTGAAAGAAAAGATTATCATTTGACAAGAGAGGCAATAGTTACAAGTTTCTTCTAATCAGGTTGTAAAATAAACCAGAGCCATCTATACAAATCTGATCACGAATCATTCCCTGCAAAACACAAAGAATGGCACCTTTCGTACACGTTATGAGCTGTACAGGAGTACTTGAATCTTTACCTTTTTTGTGTGTTTTAAGGCTATATATGATATGATTCAGGCATGCTTTTTTTATTGAATGTTCTCTTGAACTTATCTACAGCATGCCTTTGGATCTCTTTAGAACATTTGGAATTCAGCAGAAATGCAGGGATTCACTTTATTTAAAATAGTTTTAGGACACAAAAACTATTGGAGGATAGTGAAATATTTAGATTCAACCAGACCTCTCCCAGCTCACAGGTTACGAAATTGTAGTCAATTAGCCTCTGCTAGTCTGTTGAAACCAGCCTGGTTCTTGCTTCTCCATTCTGAAATGCAATAAATACATATTGTGTGATCCTAATATTTAGACTTGTCTAGATTTATTAGCATCAAATGTAAGATTCAAGTTGCCCCAGAAATCTACCAAGACTGGATGGAAAGATGACCTTTTAATCCTGAACATAGGGGCAAGCTCAGACTGCTGAAATGATCCTTTTGCAGTGGAACATGGAAAATTAAGAGTTGTCAAGACAACTTTGGAAAAGGAAGTAAAGTCACCTACACACAGCAAAGAGCAAGTGACTGTTTGATTACCCATTTGAGAAGCTTATGAATTTCCTGTTGAAAACACAATTAGCCTACTTGAGAAATCCAGACTTGCCTGAATGTTGAATTTTTTTCATGACAGAATAGTATTTTTACAGACATTCATTCTTTTCCCATTTTCCTCTTAATTTAGGTTGCAAATCAACTGTTTTTTCAAGATACTGATGCGTATGTGAATGTCAATTTTCTTTGACTATTGCCAGTCTCTTCTTCAGACACGATGCATGTCTGCATAATAATTGCATCTACTGTCTTGTATTTTCAGGCAAGGAATTTGATGTACTCCCACTCTTCCCAGTCCTTCCTCTTTTTAAAAAAAAATATTGATTTTCCTGAAAGTGTATCTTGAATGTTTGTACCTGTAAGTCTGAACTCTTCCCTAGGTGATTTAAATTCAATTTTTCTTCAGCTATGTCCTCTATAATGAATAAATCCCAAGTTCAGAAAGGTCAACCTAATATCATCAGTGCCCACAAAATATCAAGGTTCTACCACTTTTAGTTTCCTGAGAGAACTACAGCTTTGAGTTGACATGCCTGTGGGCAGAAACCCTTGCTACACAGACAGAAGCTAACCAACAGGCAATACCTCAGTTATATAGAAAATGAGTCTTCCACTTCCATGCTTTGTTCTTTCTAGAGGAAATTTAGTATCAACTATAAGCTAATAAGCATTTCCAGTTCACTGCCTTAAAAGGCAGGCATGCCCACGTTAATTCTTAAAGTAATGAAGAGCTGAAATGCAACTGTTCAAACTGGTGTTTCTCCTGTCTGCTTGGACTTAAAAAATCAAGGTGGTGTTATCAAAACACACAACAAAATGCAATTAATCTAAGTTTTCTCCTTTCTTTGCTTAGAGAATTATTCTTGAACATAACCAAGTACAGAGTGCCCGCAAACTCCTTTGCCTTGTATTATTCCGTATTGGATTTTTACGGGCTACTTGTCAACTCCTTGAGAGCCAGATGAAGCATAGTCCCAAAACCTTCTGGCTTTCCTAAGATCTGTTATAGGGTTTTTTTCCTCTCAGAAAAAGCTTTTGAACATCCATCTCTTCCACTATGAAAGTAAAATATTCTCCTGAACAAACCACTTTGCCACCAGCATTTTCTGGTTTGTTCTGGCTTTGCAGGAAGACTGAAGTGAGGAAAGAAGTGCTCCACTACAACATACTTTGATTGTGGAAATAATGATATAGCTTTTGATGGTATTTCACCAGTTCTTTTAGGGACTTAAGGTAAAGCTTTTAGGTGTGTTATTACTAGAGACCTCATCTCCTCTTTACTATCGTTTTTAGTCTTTCTCAAAGTATGACTAATGGAATCACACCTAAAGGTCAAGCACATTCTCCTTGACTTAAAACCGTTAGAGAAAGTTTTCAAGAACTAACAACTTTGACAAAGGGTGTAAACTTCCACAGAGAAATCTAGGAAGGTTTTCTAAAAGAAACAAGAGACTAAAGCTATTGACAAGTATTTTGCACGTCACTGAAAGGACTAATTTTTTTCCAGACACCTTTAATTAATTTAGAGAAACATCCAGAAGACGTGGAAGGACACAGCAAAACTTCAAGAGAGATCTGCTTGAAAGGTCAGTTTCCAAATGAAATTATGATACATAGATTTTCACTTTCAAATCTGTAAGAAAGCTAGAACTATAAGCCACGCATTTTAAGTCCCATTCTTACAGTCAATTTTAAACCCATTAATTCCTTCATGTCATTAAGTACAATTACTGCAACTTAAATTTACAAATAGTTATTTCAGATTGAAGTGACTGTAGCTTTTTGTTTCTTCTACGATGAAAAATAAATTGGTAGCTTTTTTTTTAAAAGCATACTACTGCTAAATCTTAAACTATGACACCAATATATTGAACTTTTTTAATATAAACTTTTACATGCACACAGACGCACTACTTTAAAAGGGTTATCTATGTAAAGGCTTCTTAACATACTTAGAATATGCTTTAAAAGGTGAAGACCAGAACAAATTAAAACTATTAGGAAGTTGACCTCAAAACTCATCTTTAGGACAAAAGTATAAAACACATAAAAATCTTAGAGAACCAGAGAGAACAGGTAAAGAACATGACAAAAACAAGCAGAGCCCAAACTCAAGAGGATTCTCATTCATTATAAACTGTTGCTGAGGTAGCTTTTGGCAGCAGGAGACAACATATTCTTAGAAACCTACATCCTGCCATAGGAAGCCACAGAATACACCATTGCTTTTGTAAACATTAAATATAAAGCCTTCACACTAAATCAGTTAAAGCCTACTATTCAGGATGTATACAAAGCTTGTTAGAGATGTTTTTTAACACAGGCTTTAAGTAAGCTCCACTTAAGAGGGCAATATCAGGCAAGAATCATCCTCATCTACTCAAAATATCCCTGTTTATTCACAGCATTGACCATGAAGACTAGAGATTCCAATGTCAGGCAATTCAACCGATTCCATGAGGCACCCAAAACATATAAATAACGGTGCTAATGAAGAAAACGCGGAGTTTTACTACACAGACACAAACACACACACACAAAAAAATACCCAGCTCACTACACTGCCCATTTGGGAAACAGCAAATTCTATCATCTGTAGTTCGTTTGAGTCCAGTTTAGTAAATACAGTTACTTAAATTTTTTAGGAACTGCAACGTGTGGAGAATACAATATGTAGATTTTTAAAATTATTTTTAAAAAGCAACTTCTACAACACTTGCAGTTACATAATATATCAGGCATTTTTTTATTATGCCAAGAACATGGAAAATCAACCACTGCAAGCTGTCTGAAGAATAAGGAGTATTGACAAAGAGTCTGAATCAACACCTACCAGAGAACTGCATTCCTCTGATTTTTTTCTTGAATATATATACACATATATATACACACATCCAACCTTAAACTGGGAAACAGAAAAATTTCAGATTTGCTTTGCAGCTGGATTTGCTAATCTGCAAGTTTCTTCCCGTTCTTTGAAAAACTGTCACATACAAACATTAAATGATACTACTTAATTGTTAAATAACTTGGGTAACCAGGAAGAGTTCAAATCTGTTCTGTTCCTATCCTGCACGTACCAGATATATCTATGTATAGATACTCCCACATTCTGTTGGTATCACCTCCACACCTGTTTACTCTTTATGGCTGGAGAACATACGCTACCATGCCAGAAAAATGGAGAATCCGTGATTTATGCCAATCACTGACATTGAACTCAATGGAGATGCTTGATAATATCTCTGTATTTTATTATTCTCAACATGCACTTGTGTTAGCCATTAACATACCAGTGTTAGCCATTGCCTTCTCACAGAAAAAAAACCCACCCTAACAACCAAAAGCATCAGAGGGTATGAAAAATGTTTTGAGAGGATGAAGAATGCTACATTTATCTTTGTGTCCTACAACTAATAAACACCATAAGAATATGAATCAGTCCTAAAAAAAAGGGGTGGGGATGGATTTTTATCTTTAAGGATGAAAAAAAAAAGAAAGAGTAGCTTCTGAAATGCAACAAAACGACTGTATATAACTTTTAAATCTGTTTTTTACTGCAACATAATCAGGTTTAATAGCAATAATAGAAGACAAAGTGTGCACAGTAAGAGCTAGAACTGTACTTAAGGTGGTTGAGCACTAAGCTATCTTGGAAAATCAGTAAGGGTTAGGAACGATACTCACTTAAACAATACTCTTTGAGTTGTTCAGAATGAGAGTAACAAGGATTTAATTTTGCCATGGGAACTTTGAATAGTATCCCATAGAGAAATTTGCTCAAATAACATATAATCATTCTGTATAGTTCTGATAATCCTTTTTGTTAAATAATCAAAAACCAAAGTAGGAATACTTAAAAACATTAAATGGAAAAAGAATACATTGGCAAACGGTTTTGCAAAAGAAAGAAAACTTCTATCCAAAAAGTAGCTTAAGAACTGTGGTATGAATTTGTCATAGATAAAACCCTGTGAGGGACATCAGAGAACCCACAAATATTTATGGAATGAACCGCAATCTGTATACAGAAGTTAACAAATGTCTCATTACAAATGGGATATGGTTTTCCCAGTAACAGAAGCACACAACTTGCATTATATTTAACTTGAGATCCTGTTATAATTAAAAATACTACAAAGAAAAGAGTCTGGTTTATATATTACTGGAAAATACTTTTCAACAAACAAAACATTTGTTGAAACCAAATCTGATGGAAATTATATTTACTCACAAACAGTTAAGAAGAAAACTATATAGAATAATAAGTTTTTAAAAGGTTTCCTGAATTATTTTACAATAAATTATTTATCACAACCAGGACTTTTGGATGTTAATTTTCATTATATAAGACAGGAAAGTAACCTTGATATGCAGATTCAATCATATATGTTAAGAATCAGTAAAGGGAACCCAGGGAAAAAACTGTAAGGAATTTTGTGTAAAGTAACTGAACTTTACTTACATAACTTGTATAGGAGGACCACTCCAGATCTTAAAATGGCATTAATTCATAAGGACCAACTAATGTTTTTCTCCCACAGTAACAGAAACTCAAACACCTCTCCTCATTCCCCCCAGTATTTTACAGTAACAGGCAAAATATAAAGCTACTTGGTTAGAGAAAAAGAAAGATTAAAGGGAGCTAACTTAAAAGAAGAAAAGAAATGTAAAAACTTCAATAATGTTGCTTTGTAACAAAAAACATACAACACCACTCACATAAAAAATAACTCTAGCTTTCAGATTTCCTTTTATTTTCCAGTTTTACTGCTTATCTGCAAAATTTTTCATTGCATTCAAGTCGCTGAGTATGTAAACTGTGAAAGGTAACCTGGGATTTTTAACTGGTATTTAAAGTCTTTTTTCTTTGCCTCTGTGCCTTTTTTTTGTTTACCTTTTTAAACTGTTACACTATGTTTAATAATGTTAATGCTGAATCTGAGAATTTTATTAAAATTCTTAGTTCATAGTGTCAGGTTCCATGCTGTGTTTCAAAAGCCCGAAGCATGATGGCAGATTAATCTGATCCAAGCCCAGGCTGCTGCAATACTACCTTTTTTGCTAGGGCTAATCCTTGCATGCCTATACAATAAATAGGCTCAGGGCAATGACCTGACTCAAAAAAATTGCCTGATGTCCCCCAAATTTTTTGAGCTCCTTCAGCTCCCTCAGCCAGCTCACTATGCACAAGTATAACCAGCGACACCATGAAGCTGCAAAGAGAAGCAGGTCTTAGAACAGCTCGAGTTTAGATTTGCAACCTAGGTGGGCACAAAACTCATTGCTGAAAGAAGACTGTGGCTAAAGTAACGTTAAAAATCAACATTACATTCACCCTGCTCTGGGTTGCCCAAAGGCCATGCTCGACTCCTTTAGCCCCTTCACTGGGCATGGCTAGTCTGCCCATCACTTGCTTCTGTGGGAGGGTGAGAGACTTCTCTACTCAAACAGCTCTTCAAACATCTGACATGTTTTGTCTCCATCGTAGTAGGTCAAGAATTAATTTGGAGAAGAATTAACAGTTTGAAAGATATTTTCAAATGGGACGAAGGGCCATTATTAGAGTTAAGGGAAACAAATAGTTACACAACCTGATTTCAGTGAAGGAGGTGTGTTTCAGTGCTGGTTGAGGAGAAACAGAGATGAGATTTCCGAGGGGTTCATTTAAAATGTGCAAAAGGTTATGAAACAAAAAGGAGAAATGACTCTTCCTAGGGGAAAGATGACAAGAACTTAAGGTGTCAATAAAAAACCCAAACTATGCACAAGTATTTATCGTCTAAAGATTAGGAAATACCGAGACAAGCAGCAATATTGAACATTTCAGTATATAAAATGATGATAGTAATAAAAAAGTTTTAAAGGATTAAAACTAACCAAAATTCAAACAACTTTTGTTAGATTTGTTTGATTTTATTTTGTTTGGCTTCACTATAATAGATTTCATTACAGCAGAATTGCAGTTTTTTTGAAAAAAGGAAATGGAAAAAAAACCTACGTTAAACATCACCTCCAACCAGTACAAGGGAAATCCTAATTTCTCCTCCACTCGGTCACCATAAACATATCACAGATCTCAAAACTGAAGCTGTATGAACTTCGCATGTCAATCTCCATATATACCACACAGCAAATACTAATTAACCATGTTAAAACAGTTTTTGAGACAGCAAGAAATACCAGAAGACCATGGAGCTTTAACTTAGCCTTGACTTTGTAGAACATACGGTAGTTAAGATCACCCACAGCTGAGAAACCTTTTTATAGAACAAAGTGTAGCGCACTGGCACAACAGAGAAAGCAATGCCCTTGTGAAAGTTTTACTTTACAACTGCTATTTACTTCTGACCTTAAGCTGTTAAATGATGGCATCTTGATTGAATAGTCAAAGAAACGCAGTACATGCTACAATATATTGTATAAAATATGTTATTGAAAACGTCGTAGACTCCTTTTTTGAAGAGCTGCTTCTCTCATGCCTGTCTCCCAAGTTCACAGCTAAACTGTCTGACCCGAGAATTTCACGACCTGAACCCACAGGCCAGTTTAAAGGGAACGTGAAAATCTATTCCAAATTTAGTTCTAAATCACACACAGGTGTTAGTGAGAATGAGCTATACCTGAATAATGAAACAATCATAACCACACTGTAAACTCAAAAGCTTTACCAGAACATCTACATGCGATTGCCCTAAGCACCAAGACTGGGGTCTTCACTCTACTGTAATTCCTTCACCACTTAGCAAATGGACTTGAGTGAGGCCAACAGCCAAAACAAGGCTTGAACATGGAGCATGAGGTTGTTATCATCATATTTGCCTGCTGAAGTGTGTGCGCAAGACAGTCATGGCTTGCCAGGCATTGATCTGGATCTGGTCCACCAGTGCAGAGATCACCGCACTGCCCTGCACTGCTAAAGAACAGGCACCTCCAGAAGGTGCCCAGGCTCAGAGTGGTCCTTCTCACCATGCTTCGACACTGGAGTCCCTCCCAAACATGTGAGCAAATTCCCATGATCTTCCACGTTAAACTCGAAGAAATTTGAAAGATCTGTGAAAATGCTCTTTGAAATCTCTGCCTGCCTCTAGAGCAGGACTACTGGGCACACAGAAAGACATCTCAATCTCCATAGAATTACTTCCATTCATTCTCCCCCCTCCTCCTCATGAAGGGCTGGGATGCTGCTAGAGTGAAGAACACATTTGTGCAAATACCTCAACCAAGTCAGAAGCAGCGCACTCAACTGAAAGGAAGGAAAAGCTTTGCAGATAGCATGCATATTAACTTCTGAAAAAAAATCGAAATTAACAATAGATCATTGAGGGAGGATGTTATTTTTAATATGAAAATCTGTTTTTAATACATGCATTGATTGAGAGTAACTAGGAGACTTCAAATTATAACTTTAACAATTTTACATATTTCACCTTTGCTTTATTTGAATGAATTGGTTATTCCTTTGAATTCATCCTCTATTGACATTTCCTTGACAGTTGTTTTTCTTCCCCCAACATACTTAATAAGGTTTCCAAAAGAGCTGCCTTGATTAACAACAAATGGATGCTTAAATGACACAACAATGGCAGTGCTCTTTGATAGGAATGTTTCTATAAAGCATATTTTAATTTGCTTTCTATTTCTTTTCTGCACAAAGAAATTAAAAATTATTCTCAGAATCAGCTAAAAGAATTCAGTGCAACTAAGAGAAAAAGAAAATATAAAATGGGTATGTGTATTGACTACACAGTCACTAAACTGATGAATTAAAGAGAAAAATAAAGTTGCAGAAATGCTTTTCTTATTATTAAATTTATTTTATTTTGACTGTCACATTATAAGGAAATCTATTTTAAATATATGTATTTAGGCAAATTAGTTATGTATTATTGCAGGTTCCAGTAAAACTCACAGTTAAAGAAGTTTCAAGTAAAAATAAGATTGATAGTTAAAGCTGAACATTTTTAAAGTTAAATTCCAAATATAAATTTAGCTTTGAATAGCTTTTGGTATTAGATAATTAACAGGCTACATTTCTGAAACTAAATGGGCAGTTCCAGCTGTTATTTTACAATTAGTTTCCACTGAGGTTTTTAAATTAATAACTGCTGCAGTAGACTCAAACATGCCAATGTTAATTAGGAGTGGTGTTTCCATGTAATGCTATCCATATATATGAGTATTTTACTGGGCGAAAGGTCTAAGCAGACTTTCCTCCTCTCTACTAAAGATAGAAGAAGAGAGAAATGCAAAGCAGGAGAAGACTTTACTTCGAAGCCCTATTGCAGAGAGAGGTATAAGATTCTTATGGAAGATACTTTCCTAAGGTCCTTATGCTAAAAAAAGCATAGGTTAATCTTGTTAAAAATATTGAGAATCTTGTTAAAAAAAAAAAAAAAAAGACAAATCCTGATCTGAAATCTGAAAAATTAGAAAATAAAGTACAGGAACAATTTTAAAATATTCACTGTTACATTTTTTTTTGCCTCGACACAGGAAGAAAAGCACTGAAAATGGTGCTAGTGTAACTCTATTTCACAACTTCTATGCAATAAAAGAAATACCTCTCCTTGAAATACTATGATTTTTTTTTCCCTAAAAGTTATTTTCCTAAATAACATTACCTCTGCAGTTTTAAAGATTTTGAAATTAAAGAAAAATTGCAATAGAGATTTTATGATGTACTGTAACTTTTACTTTTTCTAATTCCCTATGGTACATATGCACATTTTAATAAGCTGCTCACATTTCCATCAGAAACTATGTATACATACATTTTTTCACTTACTATCTTTATTGCCTTTATTCTAAGAAAAATAAAGGAACTCAGGTCAGCATTAGCTAAATCCTTGTTTGCCTACAAATAAGCTTCAACGAAGTATTAAAAAAACATAAAGTAAAATGGAAAATAAGTTTTATTAGAACCTTTATAAAATAATCAACTCTTAAAAGGAAATTATTCATATTAGGTGCATATTCTGGGAAACAGTTATCTGAACACTAAGCTTCTATGCAAAAAAGAAGATTTATTTTTTAACTGTTAATTGGTTTGAAAAGGAAAACCTTTTTGCTACAGTTATAGAAAATCCAGGCTTTTTGTAACAATAATTTAAAGGTGTACTTTTTTTGAATATAAATATGTCCCTTGGCAATTCAGTACTGAACAAAAAAATATTTCCGAAGATGCTTATAGATGTGGGTACTGTTGAAAAGTTTTGAAAAGCATTTGATTTTCCAAACCACATTTAAAAGAAAAAACAGATTTCCACACAGACTGCTGGCTATGTATGTGTTTCTTGCATAAACTCCTTCCATCACTCTTTCCTTCCCCTCACTCCAGCACTATCAGCACACAGAAAATTGCTTATTACTTCTTGTTTTAAACTGAAGGATTTTTGTTAACCAATTATGTGTATTACATGATTATTGCAAGCATGTTCTAGATAAAGCTCCTTGAAATAAAGGTAAATGGCAGATATTTTAGACGAAAAACAACATTGTTTTGTTATTTTTAAACGTTTAAGAATTAAAAACCAGTGGAAAACAATAAACTACAGAAATGAAAAACAGTAGATTAGATAAATGTATAATAAAAAAGACTTGTATTTATGAAAAGTTTTAAGAAAAAATACAAAATAATTTCCAGTTACCTTTTCATGATTAAAGTCTTTACATGTAATTTTTTTCTGGGGGGTGAGGGCGGTCTTTAAAGAATTTCCATTTACATTCACAAATTGAAAACAGTCTAAAGACAGCTTTATGCTTTGATCTATGAAAGATCTACACGTGAAAATGACCATGGAACATTCAGACCTGGACCATTAAGCTTTGATGTATGACATGAATGAAATCCTTGGATCTCAAAAATGATGAATCCAGAGCGTGGAGAACAATTAGATTCTTTATTGGCCAAACTGAAGAAAGCTTGTGATTTTGTTCACATAAACTTCCAGAACTTGATAGTTTAGTAATATTTATTCTGGACTTTATAAGCAAGGCCTTTTCACAATAGCCTCCAAACAGTCTGTATTCTCTGTGCTTTGTCAGCCACTTCATTTTTGTCTTAACAATATTTTACCTCAGAATTATTTTACTCTATCTGCTTGTGGATACTCCCTAAAATTATATTAATTAATGTTTCAGAGTTTGCTAAAAACAACCATGTTGGGGATGATCGGCAATTATCTTTATAATGGAGCAGACAACTTGCACAGTATTTGGTACAATAGGGGCCTTATCCCAATACAGGAGTAGAGCTAAATCTCATCTCGATTTCAACTCTGTGCTGCTTCATATTTAAGCAGAGCCATGTGTCTACTTCCCAATAGATTTTAGCCAGAGAAACAGAATTGCTAGGTCTTGTGATGAAGTTTTCTCAGCCATTTTCCTATTGACACTGTCCAGTTCTGCTGCTAGTTTAGCACAACTAGTACTATTCATTGTTATAAACCCCTAACATACACATTTTTTTCAATTCAGTTCTTTTTATGTCATGCTTCCACTGACTAAAAGTGTCCAAGGATTCCAAGTATGCTTAGCTTAATTGCACTAAGCACTGTTTGTATATACAGGAAAATACTGTTGTAATCTAAAAAGGTGACAAAATTATCTCACAGAATGTCAGATAATTGGGCAGAAAACTGGCTAAGAAGACCACAGACACATTTGATTAGTTCCACTTCTTTAAAGCTTTATAATTTATTCATGCTGATATTCTACATTAGCCACTTTTATTAAAAGAGAAAGAACTAAGGAAATGACAAAGGGAAAACATATGAAGATGCACAAAGAAGGACATGTGGCTTTTTGAGCTACCCCAGGAGATGCTACTCTGTTTGCTGCATCCTTCTCCATACATGGAAAAGGATCTTCTGGCCTGGTGCCCTCAGAATTCTTTATATCCATCAAAAGTCTATTCTTTTGACAAGTGATTATCAAGCAGATCTAAATAATCTGCTAGGTTTGGTGTCTGGAGAAAGACTTGAGCAACTTGATCTAAATTGCTATGATGAACTAGAGAGGTCCCTTCCAATTGAAATTATTCCATGATTCTATGCTTCCCTTGGATTTTTTGTAACAGAAGCAGCCACATAACTGCCTTTAGCACGCTCCACATGAAAACATACATTTAAGTTTTTCGAGAAGTGCTCACTGCTAATATGAAATCTTAACTGATGTCCTCCAAAGTGAACAAAGCATGCTACAAACACAACTGCTAAAAGTAACTGTATGCCACCTACACAGAGAAGTTCTTAATTTCATTACAGTAACACTGTAGCAGAAGCATACCTTTGATGTTAGGTACTAAAAAATCCATAGACGAGAGACCTTTATGAAGATCTTGAGGAAAAAAACTTCAGTTGGAATTTTTATCTTACTAGACACCAGAGAGCCAAACAAGACCAAGCCCAGGACTGAGAAATGCAATTTTTTTCCTCCAGAGCTGCTTCCCCCCCCCCCCCCGACATNCCCCCCCGTAGTTACAGCATTTATAAAATTGCCCTCCAATGTAAGTTCTCTGATACCAAATAACTGGGTGACTTTCACTCCATCGGGGCGTTAACATGATTTCCCTATCTCAGCACTCTGCACTCTTCCTCCCACAAACTGCCAGACCTTTCTCCATTTTGTCAAATGTATGTGACCATTCAATTTGGCCACTGCAAAAGTTCTAACGTACACAGCATGATCATAAAAGCCAAGAAATGACCACATCATCTTGTTTTTCTGCAGCACACTGAGTTGTCTCCAAGCAGCAGCTGTCCCCCCCCCCCCCCCCCCCCCCCCCCNAATATGATCAGGTAATTAAAACCAATAAAATGTGGTTCTCTCCTTCACTGCTTAGCAGAAACTTCATTTACTCTGACTATCTGACTCCTCCACAGTTGTAATTAATTGCTCTTCCCTCTTTTAAGCCAGGCTAAGCAGCTGCCTCACTTGCACCCTTATCCAAAATCTCCTGTATTCTGCTCCCTGGCACAAGGCCTTCTCATATCTGTAAGAGTTCTGCACCACAGAACCGGCAGTTTCTTGATGGGTACAATTCTGGTCATATTTTTTTAAGACAAAAACACCTTAGCTGGGGTTTAAGAATCAGAAATTCATGAGAAATCATTAAAACAAACAAACCAACTCCTAGGATTTAGTAGAAAAAAAAAAATTGAAAAGGAGAAATTGTCTCTTACTGTCACCAGCTAAAAATGTGTCACTGTACTTCTTTCAGGAGCCCTATATTTACTGTTACGGTACATGCATTTTTGTTTACTACACGTACCAATAGTCTAAACTAAATTAGTCCATTTTCTACTGGAGGAAATGGTTATTTTTAGATTAATTTTTATATGGTACAAGAAAACTGAAGTTACTATGTCAATACATTTCTTTCCAACTTCCAACAATCACCTGAAAAAATATTTGTGCCCAAACTTTAGGGGCACATTATTTTTCCAACATTCCATTTTCAATTTAGTTCTCACTCCAATTTAAGCAAGTAAGCTATTTTTCCTAAGGCATAGATGGAGTCACTTCAGCTTACTGGTCAGAAGTGGTCCGGTTTATTTAGTATAAACTGCAGCCATACCAGATTTACCTTTCATGCACTGGCATTCTGTTGATGATATATAAACACATTCAGTTTTTCATGTATGAATTTATGGGACAAATTCAAATGATATTTGGAAATTCTGTTCAGCCTTTAGCCATGAAAAAGTTTCTTTGCCTTTCCTAAAAGAACACTTTCTAAATGAGAAGCAAAAATTCTTCTTTCTCATGAAACACTACAAAAGTTACATTAATTGCATGTGGTTGTAGTTCAGACCTAAACAGAAGACTGTTTAAACCAAAGTGACACCACAAATTAAGTTTGTATCCCCACTCCAGAAACGCTGTAAAGACAGTGGTTCAGACAATGATTTATTTTCTTTTATTCTATTAAAAGCAGCAGCAGCAAATTAGAGGAGAAGAGAGGTTGGAAAAAGACAGAAGATGACATGTTGGGATTATTAGAATGCTGCAGCAGCTAATTCTTCAGTAATCAACAGGCTGCTGTAATTCTTTTTTTTTTTTTTTTTAGAGTCTCTTAAGCTGGATATTGTACTACTTGTACCTCTGTTGATATTTACTAAGAAATCTTTCACCAAAATATATAAGTTACACACTGTATAGGTTTGCTATTTTTACGACTTGATTTTTAAGCATTCTGTATTAGCTCCAGTTACACATTTTTGCTATCTAGTACCGTCTACTGTGGGCAGGTTAAAAAGGGCAAATACTGTGTAAATTAAGAAATCTCATAATACTGACATCAGGCCTATGTGTTAAAAATATACCACTGGCTGTGTGGCCTGCCCTAACAATACATAAACCTTAGTACTATCTTATTTTCTAAAGAAAAACTGACAAATAGTGAAATTAACTTCACTCACAACTCCACTGGTCTAACCGTGACTGTCACGTAAGAAAATTAACAGCTATCTTCAACCATGCTTCTGTAACTACACTATGTTCTGGATCAAAGAATATATAATTAGTAAATGCATCAGCTTTGACTCCAAACTGAAATCTTAATATTTTTAATTAAAAAACATTAATTCATATTGCTCGAAAGCATTGAGGCTTGTTTAAACAGATCAAAATAGTAACCCTCTTCCCAAAACCAAAAGACCACCCACTACCAACTTCAGTATTGTCTCATAAAACTCTGCAAAGTAACTTGACACTCTACCCCGACGTATTTTAAAAACACTAAAGCTAGTATAATTAGATGATTAAAGGAACAAAGATAAGACTGTCATTTGACAGCTGCTGAGAAATTAGAAGAATGGTCACTGAAGCAGTTAGAGGAAATTACTGAAAATGGCAGACATTTCTGAGAAAAAGACAGAGGAAGCACGATGTTGTGACAAAAAAGCCAGTTAACAGTCAGATGAGAGATGTCTGTGGCCCAGTGCTTATTTCTACCTTACCCATTTGATGTTTCGATTTCTAAGGGAGGACTGAGGCATATCATAACTGTATAAAACTATGAAAACCAAATACACACTGCACAAATGTAGTCCGGAATATTTATGTATGTAAGAGCTAGAGACCCATCATGCAAAGGGGCAACTGAGTGACTTTCAGTTTTAAAAGCATGGATTTTCTGCATTTCAAGTAAAACCACAGATGCAAAGAGATCAGACTCAAAAATGTAAACTGGCATAGCTTCATTGATTTTAGATGTAAATCGTATCCCTCCTGTTGCTTACTCACTGATTTGTAACGTGCGTACAAGGAACATTGCACAGTTCCCGTAGGTGACAAAAATGACCTTACGGAAACTGGAACTTGCAGATTCCACTTTACAATAGCAAATTTTTCTGATAAATTTTTCATTCCTGAGAGAAGACGAGTGGAACCTACATTAGGTTCTGTAACTCTCCAAGCAGAAATCAGATGGGAGTTTCCTCAGACAGAACGGGCAGAAGCAGGGAGAGCCTGGAGGACTGTCAGGAAGATCTCTTCTAACTATGGGCACATTGAGAGTTGTATCAGGCCCTGCCACCCAAAGCTGTTGCCAGGCTGTAAGATTTCTTCCATGAAACAATAGATACAATGCTCATTTAAAAAAAACCCAAAACCAAACAAATGAAAAAACCCCTACTATAACTAAACATACAATCAAAACCCACTAATTCAAATATTTCCACATGGAAATATGAAGAACAAGACTCTCTTACAACTTCTAAGCGATCAGAAGAGAAACTGGAGATATTTCATGGTCTCCTAAAAATCCTAGTCTTGACAAAAAGTAAAACTTGCTGTCATTTTCTAGGCAGTAAATGTTTTACTGCTGGGAAAAGATTTTGATGTTTGTAATTTCTATTGAAGAGCACTATGAAGTAGTTAAAAATATTGCCACATCTGAAAAACAGACCAACGGGAAGTATAAGACACTTGTTCATCTGTATTTCTGTGACTTTTCTCACTTGGTATTATTTGCAACCATACTTTCATGTCTGGCAACAGTGCCAACTCTACTAAGGATCATATATTACTTTTATCATGTTGATTACATATGTTCACCAGTTTTGCTGCCTATATATGATTAGTGTGGTTTGCACATACTTAGTGACACAATCCAGAGCATGACATTTTCACAGAAAATGTGTTTACTGGGAAAGAGCTCCTTAGAAGTTTGCATTCCTTTCAGCTTTGATCTACATGACATCAAGAATCCTACAGTTTGAATATATGTTTACCATTTATATTATTAAGATCTATCTCCTTCACACTATATGGCTACTGAGCACTTTGGTAGTCACAAAAAAATTCCTTTTCTCTTAGGTGAACTTAGTAGTAGCTGAATAAAAGAAAGTCTCTTAAAATGTTCTCATCTGGGAGCTTAAGCTTTGTAATGACTTGACATTTAAATTCTGTTATTCATCAGCACTTCACAGAAGAACTTGATTTGTCTAAATGGATTTGAAAGCCCACAAGTGAAGAAAATCAGAAAAACCTGGTTTTGAATATCAAAAGATTGTATGTGAAAAGTATTTTTACAGGCTGCACGTACCCGTTTTATTGATCAATTAACTTCTCCCAAAATGAATTTTTCTGAGACCATATATGAAAACCCAAACCCCTCCCCCAACACTTACTGATAAATGTCTTTTCTGAGCACAGCTCTACTAAGAGGGTTGTCAGCCTGAGGAGCCATAGAGACAGATCCAATCTTGAGAACCAAAGTGTCTTCCTTAATTGCTGGATTAGCTGTAGTTAGGAGAAGAGAAAATATGTGTTTGATTAAAAGTCAAATGCACATAGCAGAAACACTGAAAAACTATTTCTTAAAAAAAATCTAAATAAGAATGTCTGCTAAGGATTCAGTTCTGCTCAGGAGCAACAACTGATTAAAAAAAAAAGCCATAAAATCAATAGCACTGTTGTGATACATAAAAGACAAAAGCATTGTAATTTAATTTCCCCACAGAGTTTTATGACACAAGTAAACTCTGGTTTGTGATTTTTCATTTTTTCTCTGATGCTTTTTTATTTCAGGGTTGTTTTTGTCCAAAATGATGTTGATCCCACAGACTTCTTTGTGATCTGTCTATTTCTCCAATAATTACCTGCTGAAATATCTGAATCATGTACCCTTTTTAATATGGGCCCAGGTCTTTTAGATTTAAAACACTGCAGGATATTACAATGTAACCATCCTAGTAGCATTTGGTATGGGTTGCAACACACATGAAAAGTTCAAACACAAGGACTGAAACAAGAGAATCTGAAACCTGACACATATACAAAGAACAAGATGTAGTACTGGACAGTAAATTCCACATCAATAACAAAATTACTCCAAGGAAAAAAATCTCTGCTTTCCACTTCATCTCCATCATATTCAAATTTCAGCCACATGTACAAATTCTTCATTTTAAAAGCAGCAGTCATATTGGATAGAAAACCAAAGTCCTGCGCAGAAAAAAATAGCACCACATTTCTTGTAGTAAATAAACTCTGTGAAGTTTTCTTGCAGTAAACTCAGTCTTTTCCTGTATCTCCTTCTCAGCAAGCGCAGACCTACACAAAGCATTTGGATAAGCTTCTGCTCAGAAGACTTCATAGTGACTAGGAAGCTCCCGAGGAACCTGTGATGCAAGCTCAGAGTTCATCATCTGAAGTGAAATGGTTCATTTCAACACCACCATGACACATAACAAGAAAATTCTGAGAGACTCTCATATATGAGTTCTGAAAAGAACATTACAGCAGCAGAGCAGAGTTTAAATATTTTACTGAGGAATGAAATGCTTAGCGTGGAAAGAACCAGTGAAATCAATGAGCTTAAAAAATGGCTTCTCCAGACCCGTTAATGTCTCTCAGTGAATAAGACACCATTCTTTGCAGCTATATATATACACATGTATATTTTTAAACAGATATAAGAAATCACAGAATTCGCAGACATTCTAATATGATATTTTGAAACTATTGTAGGGAATACCACAGTAAACATGCAGCAGAGTGGTAACACAAGTTCTGACACATAACTAAATCAGAACACCAGGGATTTACTTAGAAGAACCTCATCTACTTAAAAAGCAAAGTCAAATCCTTTAGTCCCCAAAGCAGAGCAAAACCATGTAAAAATGGTTTGGTTGCCAGAACTAAGGTAGAAAAGTTAAGCAGACAACAAAATCCTGTTTGTGACTAACTCAGAAATCATATTTTCAACTTTTAGATCAAAAAATGAGTAAGGCAATGTAATAAGTATTAGGATTCCTGCTGCTGTTACACTTAATGTGCTGGATTTTTTTTCCTGATGCATAAGAAAAAGGAGTGAAGGTATTAAATATACTTCAGATTGTAATTTCAACTTAATTAGGTGGCAAATGCCTTATTCTGAGAAGCAGTTTGTAATAAAATATATCTTAGGCTAAGAATTTTAATTCATCTCTGACACTTGGCAAAGCAAAATAAACACAGGACTACTCATCACAGTCTCTGTCAGTTGTTTAAGATTTTTTTCAAGGCTGGGCATGGTTCTTTTGTATACAGCTTCCTGTAGGTCAAGGAATTAAGTCAGTCTTAAAGCAAAAAGAAGTACAGGCATTAATATTTTCAACTGGTTTCTAATGAGTGGTAATCTGAGTCATGATTTAGGATGATGAATTCATATCTGTATTAATCAACCCACGAATTCTCCCATTAGCTTTTCAAAATACGGGAATAATGTAGTAAACATCATCACAGTCATTATAAATATTAAAAAAAAAAAGAGGGGGAAAAAAAGTCTACACTATGCAATATAAGTACAATCTAGGAAAAACTTACTTACCCAAGTATAATAATGTTGTCCACAATCTCACTTGGTTCTACCCACTCATCTCAGTATTCTTTTTGATGAGCTAAACACATCCTGCTCTTTCCATCTTTCCTTGTAAGGCTTCTTCTCAAAGCACTTGATAAACATTTGTGGTGTTTTTCAGCACCCTCTCCAGTTTTATCAATTCCCATTTTTATAATAGAAGACAAGTTAAACATGATATTCCATCATCTGCCATATGCAGAAGCACAGCTACTGCCCTTATTTCTTTTCACTAAGTTGCACTGTGATGCTTAAGCTGTTTTCAGCCACTGTTTCTCAGGATAGTCTCTCCAGTCCTGAAGATATAGTCTGCATAAAGATTTTCCTTGATATATAACTTTAGCTTTAGAAGATTTAGCATATTTTCTACAAGCAGTGATGTAAGCACAATGATCCAGACGCATGGCCTATAGAGTCCTTAACATTCGTTTCCTCAGTAAATTCTTTCTTTCATATGCTGATGCTAGCAGCAATGGTTTTATAGTTACTTTCAGATTATTAAATACCAATTTCACTTATTATTCCCAAATGACAATTTATTTTTTTTAGACTTCTAGCTAGCCATTTTTAATTCATTTAACATTTGCACAGATATCTTATGGGGATGTATTTAAATTAGAATACCACGAGACAGACTGTCAAACTCCTTACAAAAGTCTAAGCATATAAAATCTTTGCAACATTTTATCAACTAAGCATTGTAACCATAATCAAGAATGGAAATCAGATGTGTTTAACATGACTAATTTTCCATAAAACTATATTTATTATCGTGTAAGAAGTATGTAACTCTTTATTAACTGAATCCTGTAATAGACTTTTTTCCTTTACGTTCTCTGAGGGAGAGCAATAAAACTACCTTTTATTTGCGCATCACACTTCTCATTTTACTAAATATACCTTCAGCTGTCTAAAACCTGCTCTTCCAAGGTGTGTTAAAAATTAGCCTCAGAAGATTAAGATCCCTGAGCACAAGTTACTCTGATTTGAAACTCCTTAATAGTAAGCAAAGAGGATGTTACAGACCATATGTTACAACAGACTTCAAAGTAGGGAGTCATGCTCATGTGACAAGAATATATCACTTCTACAAATGCAGGACATACGTTTATTTGGTATGCTGCCTTTTCTTTTTCACTATCAACAAATTTGTCATGTCCTCTCTAGTGATGCTTGATATTTTGCTCCTAGTACATATGAAAAAAAGTTCCTATTGTCCTCAAACCAGCCAGATGTGGATTTTCCCTGTCTTTACCACTTCTTATCAGTTTTTTGCAATTTACAATTTTTACTCATAGTGTTCTGCTACGCAGTATGTCTTGTTTCTGTTTGTTATATATTGCTTTTATATATTTAGTTGTCTTTACTTCATCACAAAGTAAGCGTGGGCTGTTGGCCAGAGCTTGAAACACCACTTCATGTATTAACAAATCAAACTCTGAGGGAAAGCAGCACTGCTTATTGCCTAGGATAGAATGCTGCCCTCAAGTCCGACACAAAAAGAAATGTTAATTTGGTGCTGCTGCAAAACCCATGAAACTCAAGTGTTATAAAACTGTGTGGGTGTATGCATGTATGTATATAAATTCCTCAGGAGAAAAATCATGATTTTGATTATTTCATAGTGTTTGTGTACCATAGTTCAGGGTGCAAGTTTGGTTTTGGACTGCATGAATAAAGAACAGATTTGGTTTTGTTTTGTTTTTTTTTTAACTCTATACATAAAGTCACAATTGCATGTGGGTTTTTTGGGGAAGGACAGTTCTGGTAGCTATCACTAGGTACAACGTCTGAACAGCAGATGACTGACTAGAAGAGAAACTGAGGTCATCGTTTTTCTACTTTTACTGCAGTGATCACAACTTGAAACATGCAAATCTTATTGGATTAAAAAATCACCCTTAATCAATAAATGATGAATGAGGTCTTATGGGGGCATATCTCTACAATATATAACACTTTTCTGACCTAGCACACCAGTAACATGGGTTGTATTCAACTCTTACTCCTTATTATTGTTTCTAATTTCTATTATTCTTGAAGACAATAAGCAGTAGAAGACAGAAGCAACTTATTTCACATGCAGAAACAGATGAGAGTTTGGGAAAGTCTGGGGTGAAAGAAGAAATGAAAGGAGAATAGTACTGATTTTCATAGTGATGATATTTCAGAATTTTCCAGTGGAAGAGGTTAGCTGAATTCCTTATTAATTTAATAAAGCTTATCTTTACCATTATTCTTTAAAAACATACATAGTTTTTCTTCCTAAAGCCATGGTTAACCACGGCAATTCTGTTCTTCGCATGCATTTTCAAGCAAGGGATAGCAATAAGACAAAGTTTTTTATAATTTCTTTTTAATGATGTATACAGCTACAAAGCTACAAAAACATACTTTTAAAAAGATTTCCTTGACAGCATGCCCTAGAACTCCCTTCCAACCAGAATCATAATTCTTTCTTGCCAACACAGCCGGTCTAATTTTATCTTCCTCTGTTTTCAGCATTCCCAGTTGGAAAATTGTAGAGGATGCTGGCAAAAAAATGATCTATGTAAATTCTCACTGTCTGCACTTCTTGCAATTAGGTTATGAGAAAAATCTAAAGACTATACTCTTAGGATTATATTGCGTGCTATCAAATACAGTGGTAAAAAAACCTCCATACCTATAGGACTTATGTAAACACATCATGACACCAGTAAAACACTTTTTCCCCCGCTTCTTTTTTTTAATCTCTAGAAGAATTGTTGGTAATGGAAGTGACCACATTCCCGCTAGCTGTTGCAACGTGCAATTTTAACGTTAGCATCTCCTTATTTATGTATAAGGATTGTAATAGGGATGTAAATATTTTTTATGTACAAAGGGAAAACAACTTGTTACAGAAGAGAAGTATCACCCATAGATCAAATGGGTACTTACCATTGTTTGAAAGAACAGCTTATGCTGTCCACACCTCTGTAAACACCTGAAACCTTCTTACATAAGGGAGTCTGAATAGCCTCAACTAAGACTTACTAAATAAATTATAAACTGTATCATCTCTCAGGCATCAATCATAAGGTACATTTTAATAAATTTTCCAAACTGAACTGGGATATCTACCTGTTTCACTATTGCATGGTTTTCTAGGTGCCAATTTCCACAAGAGCTAAGGCTCCAATGCTTACTCTCCATCACTGGAACAGGTGTCTATGGAAGACTGAACTGGTATCAGCGTAATGAGAGCTGACACAAGAATCAACCACTGCAGAATTGGGTTAAGTTCTCTTTCCACAATTCTTGACCCTCCCTTTTTTTTTTTTTTTTAAATCACATTTAAAATGCAAACTGTAAGTACTGGGAAAGCAAAGATCAAGTAAATACCTAAAAAAACCTTTTCAGCAAGTCTGCAGAGAAGTAGCATGAATGTTAGATGTTTCCTAACTCTGACCCTTAAAACTGAAGGCCCTAGCAATGGTCAGCGATTTAGCGTAGTTAAAATACACGCCTACACTACTGAAGAGCAAAAAATCTCTAACATAAAATACTGTACCTTCTGAAGTATGACGATCTTCCTCATTTTTGGGAAAGAAGACTCTTATTACACCAGTGTTGATATAAATCAGAGGCAAGTTTCGTGATGTTAGAGCATGAGTCCTCATAGGTTGGCCTGGTGATTTTCTTTTCTCCTTTTGACTTCTCGGCAACCTGGCTTGAAAAATGCTTGCAATCGCATTAAGCAATGGAAAACAGAGGACCACATCGAAGGCCTGAGCAGAAAGAAGGATCTCGTGAAGAAAGTGAGGAGAACCATCAGTGTGACCTTCTGATAGCTTGTGAAATGTTCTTCGTTCGTTTCTTGATATCAGTTTGTGCCGGACATTTTTTGTCACAGCTTTGGTATAAGTGAGAGAAAGAAATCCATGTTGTTGGTGTGAGCCATCTAAAAGTTTTGCAGTTGTCTGTTTAGAGGAAAAACAAAATAAACAAACTGCTGCAAAAATGTACACATTTTAACATCATGTTAACATCAGTTAGTATGTTTAGAGTTCTGTATTTTGTAATAGCTTTCCACTGTCTCTGAATAGTAGAAAAAATTTCTTTCCTTTTTTTTGAATGAACAATTTGTCCACAGTGTGTCCACGCTACACTGTATGGCTTCAACTGCTGAACATTTTTTCTTTTCTGATTATTTACGTTGTATGAAATTCAAATCCAATCACCCAAAAACCCCCCCATATATTCATGAGTCTAAATTTATCAAACATTTTCTGATAATTTTTCACACAGTTAAATATTTTGATTTCTCCTTCAATTTGGATGCTTTAGAAGTAGATCTTACTCCCTTGCATTGTTCCTTCTGTATGTGCAAATACCATAGGTGCTAAAATAACTCTTGGATGCTGAGATAGCTTCACTCCATCTAAGCATAACTATGAAAACTATTAAGTGTAATAAAAATTTTGATAGAATTCTGTAGGATTGTTTAAATATTAGCTTTAATAACGTGAGCACAATGAAAGCAACTACATTTTGTAAGTAGTTGCTTCTTTCAGCATCTTAAATTTGATTTAAAACAATTAATGTAATTTAAACCTTGTTAACAGAGGAACAACATCTCTTTCTTGAATAAACAGGATACATAGCTTAAATGGTGAAAAACTGGAAGCTTTTATGATTAAGTGAATTAAAAAAAATGGTAAGTTAATTTTCTATAAGAACTGAAACAAACAGAGTAAGAGAAAGTATTACCAATCAATATTCATGATGAAAATAAATCAGACCACACAGAACTTCCACTAAAATAAGAAGATTTTATACAGCCATACATTTGTGAAGATAAAGAGCCCAATGTCATAAGACATAATCTTTCAAGGATAAACAGGCAAGATAAAAAGGGGTTAAATATCTCACACTGAGATATTCGGAATTAACAAGTAATGTTGCAAGCATTCAAAAGAAAGACTCAAATATGAAATTGTTAATTGTTGCATTACCATAATTTTAAGAAGTAATTTTAGAAGGTTGTATAAAGGTATATTGCAGTAATACAAAGTACTTAAATCCCTAAGTAGATATCAGAATTACATGAACAAAATGCAGTGTTCAGTACTGGCTTTTATATATTTCGTCTCCAAATATTACTGTATGTGCTTATTTTTAATATTAATGAATCCCATTGACTTCAGTGGACTGCTGTTAAGTAGCAGGTTGTGAACAATCAACCCTCATTCCCATATCTACTAAAAAATGACTGACAACTATTACCAAAGGATAAGAGAGAAATAACACAATGAATATAATCAATATAATCAATAAATATATCCAGTAAAAAAAAAATTAAATGTAGATGACAAGCAACTAAAGCCATTTGAGATTTTTTTTTTAACTCCAACTGGCATTTATTAGTGGAAGTTCTGTAGTAAAAATTTTAAAAAAGATTCTTACAGAGGGAAAGAAGCCAGAGAAATTACTGAAAGGGTCCTGCTTGCTGATGGGTCGAACCAACAAGGTACGTCTGTTCAGCTTGTCAGTACAGGAAAGGAACACACCTCCATATTGCCCAAGAGACCAAGAATCTTCCCCAAGGCTTGAGGTAATGAAGAAGGCATGGAATAGGGGAAGACAAAAAGCAAAAAGAAAATAATTGCTATAAGCCAAAAAAAAAAAAAAATACACTAAACTTGCACAGTTCTGTGTAACTGCAAGATAAACCCTATGCCATACCTCTTCCTAAAAAGCTGAAATTCAATCAGATCAAGCAAAGAACTGGTAAAAAAAAAAAGGAAAATTTGTAAAATTTTACATGAAAGGACAACCTATAGCAAGAGGTCAAGACACATGAGAATAAAAGTATAGTAAAATCCTGCATATAGAAAAGGGACTTACCCCTGGATTTTCAGCAGATGGCTTTATTAGAATGAAGAGGAGAATGATTACAAGAACCAAGAAACTGTGAACGAAAAGCTGTACTTGTATATGTTACAAAATCATAGTATTATTTAGAAAAAAAGAGCTATTAAGTATTAAAACGTGCTTTGTACTACAGTTCTTGCAATCATTCTTTTTAACATACATAGAATAAAGAAAAATATGTTGCTTAAGAAGAGTTAATCAGGTAAACACCTTAGTTTACTAAAGAAATCTCACCAAAAGCTTTTCTCTGCATTGTAGAAATATTCCTTCAAAATGTCCTGACTGCCAGTCTCCCCCTGGCCTGGAAGACAGAATGTTCACCTTATCTACTCTCTGCTTTTGGTTTTAGTCCACAGAGATTTAAAGATAGAGAAAGGTACTCTGAACAGAGATTATGAGATATAAATAAGAACAGTAACAATTTTGTCAAGTGCAAAAACTTTTTTTTTTTTAAAGCCTCAATATAACTTTAGCTAACAAGAACACCCTGAAGTTGAAAACATTTCTAATGGAGCATTAGGGTCCTGGGAGTGAAGTACCTTCTCTCAGGCTTTCCATAGAATCTGTGGACAAAGAAGTTTGTCAAGAGCACTTAGCTACTGGGATTCCAAAGCATTTCAAAGCATCACGACTTGATTTTAAAAGATTTTTAGAAATAAAGTACAAATTTTGATTATCAAATATTACAGTATGTACAAACAATAACTGCATTTGTAACTTAGACAAAAGAACAGGAATTCAAAATTTTTTTTAGACTGACCAGAGAAAAAGTCTTAGAAATGGTGGTAACTTCGCAAAGTTGATACTAGATCTCCTTTGTGTTGTACATAGAGAACAATGTGTCCAATAAGACCTTGCAGACATTGGCTCTTAAGTTAAAATGATGTGTGCTCCAAATATTTTAGTAACTTTCAATGCCAAAAAATGTTCTGAAGCTTTTAACTATTTTTTTTCTCCTCTCAGGGAGTAACACAACTATTCTACTTCCTCTTAATTTCTGTCCCCCAACCATCAGTTGGTCTGTAATGGCAAACACTAACCCAGCTGATCAGACTACATGGGCTCTCTCATTTTGTCAAGACTGGTGTGTTCCTGGCCAATACAAGCTAGAAGGTGGCACATGCAATCTCTCTACAGAACTGTGCGCCTGGGTGCCAAATGAATGCAGTCACATTGGTGCAGCAAACTGTTCAACTAACGAGACTTGCTAAAGTTGCAAGACATAGAGTAGGCCTAACTACCTACCCTAAATGTACATAATATTGATGATATACTGGTTGACATTAATCATTGAAATTTTACTCGGGCATGTCTGCATAACACTGTGCGGTGTCACACGGATGCAGATAATCAGCTTAGTTCCCTGCATTACTGTGTTGCTAAGCCACAGCAAAAGAAACAGCTCAATTTTTTTAGGAACTTCTTTTTAATATCTAAGAGTATGGTACCATAAATAATTAAATATTGGCACTTACTAACACATAATGAAGCAGTATTTAAGGAATTTCGCATTCAAAAGTTCAGCTAAAATGAATTATTTTTGTCTAATGGACCAACAGAGCAGTAAGTTTGAAAAAACGCTCTCCTGATTTATAATGATTTCTATATATTTCTTTGCAATCAGATACAATTTGAGAAAATGTTCTGATTTTTATTACTTAAAAGTTTAAAATGATTTTGCTGAAATTGAACAATTACCTTAAATTCAAGTTAAGAATTAAGAAAAAAACCCCGACCTCCTGCCTTCTTTCAGCCTGAAATTAAAGCAGAGTAACTCCCAGGAATTACCTGTTTCTGTAGTGGTCAATATTGAAGCTTTCTATTTTACATTTGATTTTGGTATAGACATCCTGCATATCCACTGAGGCACTGAGGTCTTCTAATTCACTGACAACACAAACTTCTACAACAGTCAAAGAAAATAAAAATTATTAGTTATTAATCTGAAACTTGCTAATTCTTAAGCAACAAACTTATCTGAGACACTACATTTTGTAAATAGGACGATGCTACTTCTACTCAGAGTTTTTTCAAAAAGCAGTTTTTGATTCAAGTGTCACACAGACAAGAACCAGAAAAAATCCTAGAATCCAATCTTTTTTATACAAATTTGTAGAGAGGTTTTAGTTCAGATGTTCATAGTGTAATTCCTGAAAAAAAAAAGTGTAAAAAAGTATTTGCCAAGATATTTACTCAAACAATACCTGAGATTTCTTTCTCTCGTGTAATTATTTTTTTAAAAATCAAAGGTTCAAGTACATGTCCTTGAAAATTAGCTTTAATCATTAGTCTCCTTATTTTTTAACATTTCTATGAGTGTTAATAGCTAAGCAGACGTGTTTGCTAAGCAGCAGTGTTTGCTAACAAAAAAAAAATATTTGCAGTCCTGCAGTACATTCATAGAATTGAATTCCTTTCAAACAATTACTATGCGGATGATAATCCAACTTTAATCTCAAAGAAGACAAGAGAAGCTGAGTACTACACATATTTATCTTTTCAACACAGAAGTTGAAACTTCTACATTGAACTCATTGAATATTAAACTTCCTATGACTTTAAGGATTATACTATGATGACCATGTTAAATTTAAATTTGAAATTATCAATACAAAACTACATATCTATACATGGACATACACAAAACATACTACCAGCTCACATAAAAATGAAACATGATTGCTTCTAAGGCAATAAATGCATCACTCTATTAAGCAAAGTAACCAACTTATTTCCAATTAACATAATAATCTTTCCACACAGAGGGGGAAGTTTATGTCAAAGAACAACACTGAATTCTGATTACATGCACTAATCTAACTACAGCTTGTCACTCTAGTTTAAAATATAGATCCAACCCGTTACTTCTGCATTATCATGTTTAATATTGTCAAAAAATGCTCTGAATAGCTAGTACTGTGCTGTAAAATAATGTATGGAATTTAAAATAATGTATTAGGGAAAAAATGCTGAATACCTGTGCCATTGTTTCTAGGATCAGGAGCAAACAATTTTATAGTAATTTTTGGCAACATCCACTGCATCCATAGGCTGACACGTCCACTTGAGACTCCGATATTACTTGTTGTTTGTTCCAATGTAATTGAATCTGAGAACGGAGAATCATCACCACCCTGAAGAGAATCACCCTATGAAACAGATGTAATAGCTGAGAAAAAAAAATATTGTTTTTCACCACTCCTCTTTTTCCTTCTGTCTAGACCGATGTAGATGCCCAAACTATATAAATATAAATGCAGACTCACTGATAATATATTTGAATTAAGCCATTTTTTAACATCAGGAAAAAAATAAAACAAAATATATTCCCCTTTTCTTAGGCAGAGATAATAGACTTTAGCAAAGATTATATGATAAAACTGTAAGTTTCCATGGGTTAGTTCAACTTGGCACAGTGAGCTTTCCTCATTAACTCTACACGAATGAAATAATATCATCAATGAAAAAAACATAGGCTGATAGGAATATTCTGAGATGCAATGTAGGAGGGGAGATAAGGAGGCTTGTGCATATCTGAAAGGCAAAGGAAGAAAGAGTTGTCGGAGGTGCCAAATGAAGAGCCACCCCATATGACCGAACACTTCTATACTACATACACACTGGTTTTGGGTTTGGGTTTTTTTTCTCTTCTACATGCCTCCCGGTAACTGCTTGGTAAAATGATTTCACAAAATAGTAGCTTTTTGTAAGAATTGGAAAGATTTTAGTCGCCACTATTTAACTATTTCCATTATTTAAAAAAGGTGATTGTGACTTGAGATATTCTAAAATATATGATCTGTTGACAAATGAACTTGTAGAAGCTTCTGTGCCATCAATAATCTCCGTTCATTCACTAAAACATTAAGGGCTCAACAAAGAAGACACAAAGGTTAATGCTTTTAGGAAAAGAACATGACAAATGACAGCTATACTGAAAATCCTGTTACAAGGGCTTATCACAGCCCTGCAGGCGTGTTCTGATAATTCTTGATGGCACAACTGAAATATTTACCAGCCATAGGACTTCATCCTCCTCCTTTCCTGGAATTTACTGCCTCCAAATAGTAAAGGAAAGATGCAAACATATAATTGCTCATCAGCTCCTAGTGTTTACAGCCTATTATACTGAATGTAATGGACACATAAGTCACTAATGTCAACCAGAAGCCACTAAAATCCACCAGCATCTTCACTTGCAACTCCACCAAGTGTTGCAAGTTTTCTTCATTACTCAAGCACAAAAGGAAAGAACCAAGTTGTTGCTAAGATTTACAGACCAATAATCACCCAAAGTCTTAATGAAGGTTTCGGGGATTAGGAATTGTAAATTATGATGAACAACGTGTTTGGGAATTTTGAGATTTGTCTAATGACTAACTGAGATGATTTCTATGGAAAACACCCTGGAATCAGACCTACACAGAAAGCATTGCAGTTTGAATCCATTTTAACCTGTCAGGCAAGAAATGACGATCCACTCACTTCAGTTTCAGATATCCCAGAAAAACTTACTTTCAGTAGCAAAATTTAAAATCTGACAGTATTTGACTCATTTTTCAGTCCAAGACTAGAGAATGGGAGTATAGAAATTCTGTTAGCAATCTATTTTCTGGATTGGTAGAACTTATCCCAAACCAAATGACATATCTCATATGGAAGCATTTATGTTGATAAAATTAACTCAGGCCTACAGTTTAATTATAGGATTTCTACCATGTATACATGTTCTCTTATCGCCAACCTAACTGTAAGAGAAAACAAGAAGGTAGGTCAAAATCTTACAAAAGTTTTGTACACAATCCACTATGACTTTGGGCTATCTGATATACACCAAATGGAGCAGCTGTCACTGTGCTTTTAGAATTTATTGCATAATGAAGAATATGATTACCTTTACCACTTTCTTTTTCAGAAAAACACTGAAACACAGCTTCTGCTTCATGCTTTCAGCTCCATGTTACTCAAATTAACATTTACTGATTTTTTTTGTTGTCCCAGCGAAACTGGTCTATTTCTATTTATTTTTATATTTATTATATAAGGCATTATTGCTTACAGCTCTGAACAGACTACCTGTAGAGCCATAGGTGATCATCTTGTGAAAAACTGTTGGACTCCAGAGGTGGAAAATGTTAGCTGCCTTTAATTTGAGGTTTCTTAGTGGAGTGTATATATATTTCAATCTCCTCATCTCACTTTTGAAAACAAATGAAAGGAAAAAACTTCAGGCCGTAGCTCAATTAAGACAAACCTTCAGGCTAAGTACTGATGGAGGGAGATGGTATATAGCACTGTGATGCTTCATGTGTGAAGTTACACAATTCAGAAAAAGGGGAACGGGAAGGGGCAGGGGCAGGGGCAGGGAGAAATATCCTACTCTCATCAATTAAGTTTTAAGAAGAATCAGTGGTATTTGCATAACATTATATATAACTATAAACTTGTGCTATATTTTAAAATATCATCATTGCTAGATTTAGTTTAGTTTAACAAACTGCAACATGTGTTTTATGGACTGAGAAATTAGATTTTGCTATATAAAACGTCATTCAAATGACGGTGGGCTTTTGCTCTTCATGTACCTTTTGTGAAGAGGAAAACAAAGAAATACAAGTCCAATTCCAACTTTACCATGGTTCAAGACTATTAATCCATCTAATGGTGTCTTTTCATTATGAATGTAACTAGCTAGTACATAATTGAGGTATGTGCAAAACTGCCTATGTGCAAATCTCTGTTGACTGTATTAAAGGAATCTGTTAAAAAAAAAAAGCAACACAAAAAAGATACCCCAGCAGCAAAGTGAATTAAGTAGTTTAACTTTGTAAATGTCTAGGATTAGAGATTAGTGCTATCATCAGTAGCTGGTGAACAGCAAATAAAAAAATGCCTGTTTTTTGCAAAACAGTTCAGAAAAGAAATCTCTATGAAAGAAATTCTCTAAGAAAGCAATCTCTATGAGAAGTGTTTCATTAGCGTACAGAAAGCAAGTGCTGTTATAATTGGGAAGATTTCCTTAGTCATAATGTGTCAAGGAACCATGGATATGGCATTAGGTGACAGTGTACAAGTCAGACTAAAAAGAGATACTACTCGTTGGGTTTGTGAATGCCATGTAGCAATGAGATCACAGGCCAGGAAAGACAGACAACGGAGAGTTTCAACCCATAGGAAAAGCAAGTAGCTCACCTTCAAGAGAACTAACATAAGGGTAAGAAAATCATGTAATATTGACAGTACTAACCTCTGAAAAGGTGCAATCTATACTAGCCTCTTAAATATGAAAAGGCAAATAAGGTAATAAATTGGAATGCATATTATATATTCATTGTCCTATGACGGGTTTTGTCTGTGATGTCTTTATTCTACATAAATCTTCTAGATTTCTGCTATAAAACGTTTGATCACTTATTAATGGTCAGATTGAGAGAGAGAGAGAGAGAGAAAATATAAATGAATGAATGAATGAACGAACAAACACACACAGAGCTGGAGGTACCAAAGAACTGCAGAAACAAATAGAAGAAAACTAACACCTACACCTTGTCTGAATGAAGTTCTGGCTCTCTAAAGAAAAGCAGTACTTAGAGGCCTATCAATTAAATGTGTGGTCCTCATGAAGCCCTTAAAGGCAGAAATGCAATTATCCCAGAAACTAAGACAAGAGAAACACTGATCCCTCTATATGACAGACATGTACAGACTGGTCTAAAGTAGCTGGACAAGTACCAGACGTGTATGAGCAAGATTAATCAGAAAGAGAGGAAAAACACTTGTCTGTGTATGTATATATTTATTTGCATATGTGGTAGAAGGAGCAGGGGGCTGTAATAATGGGAGTTAAGGAAATAAATTTGGGAAAGAAGATTCTGAATGTACAAGAAGACAAGTTACAGAAACAAGGGAGGAATGGATGAGCCCATTGGTGAAAGAGCTGATAACAGAGCACAGAAGAGAACAGGCAGACAACCAGCGTTAAAGGAGAAGATTCATCTGGTTCCCTTCAAATAGACCTCCCAGAGGGAAACTTCCCTATACCATTTTATCCACCCATTTTTATAACACCTTCTCTCTTTTAGAATCCTTTCTTCCCTGAAAGGTTCTTAATTGTCACCAGGTTGTCGGTTTAAATCTTTAACAACTACCCTATAAACAAATTGGGAGAAAGGATGTACTTAAGGCTACTTGCTTTTTTAAAAAAAAAAAAAAACAAACAAATTCAGCCACACACTATGCCTTCTCTTCCTTCCTGCTTCCTTCCCTATCCTTTCTCTTTTGAGCATTTCTTCTCCATTGTGTCATCATTGAGCAAACTTCCTTACACACAACCACCTGAAATCCCTCTCCAAGACATGGACTTAACATGACTCTCTTGCTTTTATAATTTGTTTACTTTTCTTTCTTCCATTTTTCTCTTCCACTGTCTGCAAATTTAGATTATTAAAAGTAGCAGGGCCTGTCTCCTGCTGTGTATCTAATAATATTTAATGTCTACCACAGTAGAACACCTAATTAGAGAAACCTCAAATAGCTCATTTCAATAATATGCATGCAACTCTAAAGCAGGTATGGCACAGTGGACATATGGCACCCAACAAGTTGAAAAAAGAAAGGCGTGGTAGAACCGTCTAAATAACATGTTTAGGGTAAAGATTAACTCCTTTCTGTCAAACTGTGACTCATATTTCCTATTTGCTTCCCCAGCAAAATTCTTCCTGCCTCTTGCAGTCTTTTTATCCAAAGACTCCTATCTCTGAGTACTATTTAATAACCATGCCTTTGCAGGACATCTCCTACTGTCTTCACAAAGATTCTCTCCAGTGCCACTTAATTGTCCTACAAGGCAGCTCTGACAGCAACACGGAAATAGATATCTTCTCAGCACTGTAAGTAAAACTCAGTTTTGTTTCTTCAAGGATGAAACTGTCCTTGGACCACAAAACTATAGGGAAGGAATGAAAATTCGGAAACAGCCTTGGAGAGTGTCAGGCCTGGAAGTCCCCCAGCATCCGAAAGGATGTAGGTAGAGCAGCCACTTCTCCAGCACTAAACAACGTTATTCCTTATTGCTTCTCCTGAAATGGCAGGCTCCATTGACAGGACAGTAGCATAAGCCAGGAGGCAACAACAACCTAGCCATTTTGCCATCCTCTGACTATCTCTGTCCACAGTCTTCAAATGCTAGCCTGCCTCCTTTCCAACCATCTACTCTGCCTACTTGTAAAGCTATAAAGAAGCAGGACTAAAAATGTATCCTTCCAGAGTGGGAAAGAACACAATACCTTGAGAATCCTGTTTCCCTTCTTAATGAGTCTTTATTTGCAATGTCCTCATTCTGACATCAGAGAAGCCTCATCCTACTTCATGGCTTGCAATTTCATGCCATCAGCATAGCATCAGTTATGAGCCTTTTAATTTCTGCCAAGAAATTCCTTTCTTCTTGTTTCTTTCATATAACTCATCCAAGCAGTTCTTTGACACTCTGGTTTTCAATAACTTCCCACACCTTCATAATTTGCCTTTGAATGACACCCTTAAAACATGACTTCTGTGTGGGAGTTTCATTGTGTCTAAGATGACTTCTCATCAAACCTCACATGCCCTAGAGACGCTGGAGTCAATAGTACTTTGGAATGGGGGGGATCCCTTGGGTAGGACAGCTCTGAAGGAAGGAGCCAACCAAAGACAATTTCCCTTAGCTGAGATCCTCAGATAAATTTTACAAGGTATCAAGAAATGGAAGACAATTAAAGGTTAAGGAAAGAGAAAAACAATTTATTTAAACCTGATAATACCTTTATTTAAAGTTCAAGTCAAAGTTCAGGCCAATGTTGATATTCTGCAGACCAATTTGCTGCTGTCTATTCTTTTCATTCTATAAAAAGCATTTTCTCTCACGCTCTCTTTTTTTTTAGAGCTGAAGCATTTTTTAACTTCTTATTGTACTGTAGGCACACTTACTTTCCCAAACTGGAACTTACAAACTACGATGGAGGGGGTGGAAATGGAGAGACCATCTCCTCCCCGCCCTCCATACACACCCTCACTCTCCCACTGGACCTGTTCCAAAATGCTTTTTGTATGAAAATCAACTTTGTTCTAAAATTTTGGCAGGTCTCTACATTTCTGATAGTTAAAAAAGAAGAAAACAATAGTAAATTAAACTTAAAGGGATACAGTTAACAGCAAATACATACTGCCACCATGGCAAATTTTGAATTTTATAATTGGATTCTTTTATTTTCATAATTTAATGTGTTCAGATGTTTCATGCATTTTGTTAACTTTTTTTTTTCCAGAAGGCTGTTTTTGTTTAGTGGTTTGAGTATATAGATAACTGTTCCGTAGAAAACTGAGACTATCATTTTCCCACACTTTTCTTTAAGCTTATTTTTTCTGAAGCTATTAAGTGATGTACTTACTATGCCTCTCAGAGAATCAGCCAGTTGATAATTTTGGCACAAGGTTACTTATAACAGTATTTGTGAGATTCTTGAAGAATTGCATTTATCTAACATAACCCCAGGCATATAAAAAAGGCAAATTAACCCCAGAATGTGCCATCAAATTTAAAAGCAGGAAACCCTGAATTTTAGGGAATGTGGCCCCAATCAACTTCCAAGTCTATTATATCCATGAAGTTTACAAAAAACCAGTTATAGGTACAGGCCCAGATGTATCATTCCAAACTGCTTCCTCCTTTTCTAAATACATGATGGAATAAGCCATACATCTGATATGCTATAACCAAAAAATCCACAGGTGAGGAAAAGAGGCCAAGGTGTTCACATTTTCCATTACTATTGCTGGAGCTAATTTTCGCTGGCATCATTCCAATGTTGTTTATGCTTATGCTTGTCTGATTTGCAGATGTTTCTCACACTTTAATTTCAGTAGCACGTGAGGTGGCTTTATTAAATCCTATTCAAATTGTGTAGCACACAATTGCATAGCTGTAGAACAAAATTTATGTAGTCAATACACAAGTAAGGCCTACACATGCATACATTTCTGAAGCGAACTTGAAAAAGAAAACCAGTGCCTGAATTTCTAGGAGTCAAATGGAGGTTGTTGATGTAGAACAACGTTACCAGAAATAAAGGAATTGTGAACCTCTGGACACAGCCAGAGGCAGAGTAAGCTGGGGGTCAGACACCTGGACCTGCAATTGCCAGGGTTTTGGAACTTGTTCTACCACAGGGCCTGCAAGTCCTAACCAGGGCCTCAACTCACTCGTGCTCACGCTTAGCTTTGCACTGCAATTCTGTACTGGGGTTACCGCATTTCCATCCAGTATTCCAGGTCACTTGTGCGTACTACCACTTGGACTAGCTAGCTTGACGGTATAGCTAAAACTGCATTAAGCTGAGGCTTTCAGGGACAGCCTCTTCTGTTTGCAGCTGTGCCAGCTGCAGTGCTTACCAACAGACATCCCCAGATGATCAACATCATGTCCCTGTCAGAGGTGACTGGGTTACTGGCTCTGCCCATCCCCTACTTCTGCAGTTCAATGTGAACAGACTACCTGATTTTTTTTTTCTGCCATTCAAACATATGTAAACAGTTGAATTGGCCCATTCTCCTTCTCAGTGGCAGAAACACTGCAGATGCTCCTCTGAAGGCAGATGTTGCTATGTGGCTATCCTTTGAGAAGTGAAAAATGAAGAGACTGCATTTCTTCTTAGCCTTCTGTTAATGGTAGTGTAACCAGAATCACTGGGCAGAGTCACAGGGGCTGGAAAACTGATAGCCCTCACTAGCAGACGTCTTTTTTTTTTTTTTAATAAGCTCAAATTCTTTGAAATTTTTTGCAGAGAAAACTAAGAAACTGAAGTGAGAAGAGAGACTGTGCTCTTGTTTCTCATGCAGTTTCAATTTTCATTTTGGATTTTCAGCACCCAGCGTGGTATTGTTAAATATGTTTATGCATTAATTTTTCTGCTCTGTTTCCAGATCTACAGAAAAATCAAGCCAGAGTCAGAAACCCTGAACTATTTTCCCACAACTTCTCATGCCAAGTCCTAAAATATACAATTTAATTCTCTCACCAATTGTTGCAAATTGACCAATATACTGAGTTTATTTTCTTAGCAGAATTTATCTTTGTTCATCAGGAAGATCCAAACATATGAGGCCTTCATCCTTGGCCTGCCTAAAGCTCGGGGATGATCACAGTTTGGCCACACTACTGCTATGCCTTATCAAAATAACTTCTGCGTTCTTGCTCAATCACTGAGTTTCCCCAAGGACTAAACACTTCTACCACTGTTTGTACTTAAGTAAACAGTAACAAGTGGCCTGTTGTAGTCTGTACTACCTTTGCTTTTGCTGTTCCAAAGGAGGGATGGTAAAAATGATTAACTGTTTCCAGCCCTCCAGCACTTAAGCCTCTCACTCACGCTTCCCTCTCTTACCACCATCCAGACTAAAATTCAGTAAGCTAGGTAGCTTTATCTGCATTCGTCTGTGGTGCTCACTATCAACTTGTCAGCATGAAAAGAATTACACGCAGCTCAAAATATAAATCATCCACAGATCACATAAACAGCAAAAGTAGTAATTTGTTTAATATAAACAGTTGTGAGAGTTTGCTTTCTTCCGACTTATTTATAGCAAGTCCGTTGCAGCTGAAAGAAGCTTTAAAAATAATCATTTGTCTCCCACAGAACAAAATAACACATTAACTGTAAAATCTCTAAACTTAAAAAAAAATGTACCTATCGCAGCAAAGTATTTTTGTTCAACAAACTTCAGGATTTCAAGATTTAAAACTATAGGAACATATAAACAAAATACAGACTCTGAAAAAACACAAACTTCTGGAAAATGTCCCTAAGTCAAACCTGTAGAAATACATATTATTGTTTAATTATTCTATATACTTAATTGCTGCTTGTCAGCAATAATGACTATAAAATATATAGCTGCAAGGTGAAATTGTGGCTGATGCACTTGATTTTTAGGTATTACCTCCTCCTTTTTTTTTTTTTTTTCCACTAAAAACATTACCATTACAATGGTCTGAAAACAAGTTATAATTTGCAAATACAGGATGGTATTTTCCAAATCAAACAACATGGACCTAGATTTGCTCCCACTGACTTCTTTGCAAGTAACATTAAGCCAACATTAAGTACCTTCAAATTTCTGAAGACCAAAATATGCATCTATAAGTAATCAACACTATCATTTTAGAGACTGTAAAGATGTTAAATACACAGCATTTAAAGAGATTAAAATAAAAGTATTTTTCTGTTTCTCTGAGTATTTGCAAGTTGTTTTCAGACCTGTCAGTATCAAGATGGCAATCAAGCAAGGTTTTGTTGGTGTTAGGTCTCCTGGCCAGTAAGTGCCTGCACTATAACTACCCCATCTGCTCCCTTGATGGAATTCAGACTCCGTGGGAAGGGAAAAGAGTGGTCCAGTTCCAACCAGCAGCAAAACCACAGACAGGGATAAATCACACCCAGGAAAATGGTGGAATGCTGCTCCAGTCTTCTCAGCTGCCACCTTCCTCTACCGTTCACTGAAAGCATGCTTTTTTCAGTCATCCTCCGCTTCCATGCAGTATCACTTACTCTCAGTTGGTTAACTTTCCTGACATCCCAGTTCCTACAGTCACCATTTCTGTGAGGTGTTAAAGATAACTTTTGCCTTCCTGCCTCCAAACACCACCAATCCCACCACCAATGGCTCAGATTTTCTATACCAGTCTCTGAAGAGTACTTGAAGAATACCACAACATATGAAGCTGACAAGCATTAGGTTAGTCTGACATCCCCTGCCCCACTTCTACATTTTTTTGAAATTAAAATTACTTCTTCAGAAGGTACCTGGAAAAATATTCAGCCCTCAACTGCACTTAGTGCAAGAAAACACATTTGGGTTTTAAAATATTTGTTTGGATTTCACTAGTTAAGCTCCTGTGAACAAGCAGGGTCTTCAGATAAAAAGTCCTATGTCTACAATAGTTGTTATATACAATGATCCACACTTGGACAGACTGTGGAAAACTAGGTCTTCACCCAGAAGAAAACCTTGGCCTCATTGAAAATAGTATGGTATAACAGACTGACATCTGCAGCCCATTAGGCAATTTGACAGGTAGAACTAGCTGCTCTACTTCACAGGAGACAAAACAATAAAAAAAAGAAATCTGTTTACATTTCTTGTCTACAAGGCCTGTCGACTTTGCCTGCTTTTGGGGCACAGAAAGAGCTGTATAGCTCTCTGTACAGATGCCACTCAGACACACCCCTGCACCTATAACAGGGTTCTGTGTATGTTTGAACATACTAAGGAGGTTATTTTTCTTCAAATAAAGTCTATTTTATATGGACTATAACTGAGGCACTCAGCAGACTGAAGTAGTTCAAAGTAGCAGCTGGAGACAGCAGAAGTGACCAGATTCTCTCTCTCATCTTCACATCTTACCCTCTTCAAATAAAGGAGGAGCACAATTTCATGATCACACTATCTACAGCTAGGTATGGTGATAGCAATTAAGTTAGCAAAAGGAAACAGGGAAACTAAGTGATTACTCTCAAAGGACAAATAGCTTTCACTGGTGAAAAAGAATGAGGGAGAACATTCCTTACCTAATTTTTCAGTACATATGTTTTTAAATTCTCAATAATCCTTACCTCAAAGAACAGGACATCAACCATGTCATTATAATGAAAATCTAGCTTGTGCTTTGATACTAGGAAATATGTTGAATAAGTTCAGAGACAGCCACCAACCGCAGAACAGAATGTGTTATGGAGATACTGCCAACCATTATGTTGCAAATTATTGAATTTATATTGTCTAAAATAGTCTATTAGAAATATGAGAAGAAAATATGGTTCCTTTTATTATTTCTCACTGGTTGGCCAAGTATGATTCTCCTACCTCTTTCCCTTTCCCACTCCCAACAGTACTACACAACTCACAGACACCAGGACTATGCATAGTCTCAGGAACAATGTTCTTAGCTACTTTACACAAGATGATCTGCAAAAGTTCATTGTATAGCTTCAAAACACTTTGAGATTTATTTGTATTGATGGCCACCAAAAGATTAATACAAAAAAAAATTCAAGTAAAGTGATGACTACATTGATTGTAGTTGCTAAGCCACTATCCATCATATTTGAGAAGTCATGGCAGTCTGGTGAGGTTCCTGCCGACTGCAAAAGGGGAAACATAACCCCTATTTTCAAAAAGGGAAATAAGGAAGACCCAGGGAACTACAGGCCAGTCAGTATCACCTCTGTGCCTGGCAAGATCATGGAGCAGATCCTCCTGGAAACTCTGCTACGGCACACAGAAAATAAGGAGGTGATTGGTAGCAGCCAGCATGGCTTCACCAAGGGCAAGTCATGCCTGACAGATTTGGTGGCTTTCTATGACGGTGTTACAGCGTTGGTGAATAAGGGGAGAGCAACCAGTGTTATCTACCTGGACTTGTGCAAAGCATTTGACACTGTTCCACATGACATCCTGGCCTCTAAATTGGAGAGACATGGATTCGACAGATGGACCACTCACTGGATAAGGAATTGGCTGGATGGCCACACTCAAAGAGTAGTGGTCAACGGCTCGATGTCCAAGTGGAGACCAGTGACAAGTGGCGTTCCTCAGGGGTCGGTACTGGGACCTGTGCTGTTCAATATCTTTGTCAGAGACATGGACAGTGGGATTGAGTGCACCCTTAGCAAGTTTGTCGATGATACCAAGCTGTGTGGCAAGGCAGACACGCTGGAGGGGAGGAATGCCATCCAGAGGGACCTAGATAGGCTCGAAAGATGGGCCTGTGCAAACCTCATGCAGTTCAAAAACGCCAAGTGCAAGATCCTGCAATCGGGGTAATCCCATGCACAAATACAGGCTCGGTGGAGAATGGATTGAGAGCAGCCCTGAGGAGAAGGACTTGGGGGTCTTTGTTGATGAGAAGCTCAACATGAGCCAGCAATGTGTGATCGCAGCCCAGAAGGCCAACCGTATCCTGGGCTGCATCAGAAGTGTGGTCAGCAGGTCAAGGGAGGTGATTCTGCCCCTCTGCTCTGCTATCATGAGACCCCACCTGGAGTACTGCATCCAGCTCTGGAGCCCCCAACACAGGAAAGACATGGACCTGTTGGAACGGGTCCAGAGGAGGGCCGTGAAGATGATCAGAGGGCTGGAGCACCTCTCCTATGAGGACAGGCTCAGAGAGTTGGGGTTGGACAGCCTGGAAAAGAGAAGGCTCCAGGGAGATCTTATTGTGGCCTTCCAGTACCTAAAGGGGGCCTACAGGAGAGCTGGGGAAGGACTTTTTACTAGGGCATGTAGTGATAGGATGAAGTGGAATGGCTTCAAGCTGGAAGAAGGTAGATTTAGATTAAATATTAGGAAGAAATTTTTCACTTT
The DNA here is from genome assembly GCA_008711295.1 of Anarhynchus alexandrinus. Taxonomy (NCBI): domain Eukaryota; kingdom Metazoa; phylum Chordata; class Aves; order Charadriiformes; family Charadriidae; genus Anarhynchus; species Anarhynchus alexandrinus. The sequence goes on from VUYV01000107.1 coordinate 2,132,809, forward strand.
GAGGGTGGTGAGGCACTGGAACAGGTTGCCCCGAGAGGTTGTGGAAGCCCCATCCCTGGAGGTGTTCAAGGCCAGGCTGGATGGGGCTTTGAGCAACCCGGTCTAGCGGGAGGTGTACCTGCCCATGGCAGGGGGGTTGGAACGCGATGATCTTCTAGGTCCTTTCCAACCTAAACCATTCTATGATTCAAAATGGTGGTAGAATGCTTAAGACCATTTTCCCTATGGCTTAACAAAAATATTTTTGGAAAATGTTACTTTGTTTCCACCATCTAGAATGCTTAAACTTGGTCATCCTACTAGGTGATTCACCTCACTCCAACTGGCAGCCTGACATAAAATTAGTCCTCAGAGTGAAGGGATAATTTGTTTTTTGATGTTTGTTTTGTTTTAAACATCAGTCTTTAAAGGCAAGAAAGCACTAGGTCAAGACAACCTTTGACATTACATCCCATAACAACCAAATCATTTAGATGAATCCTCCACTGGCTAGCCATTCCTTTTCACCTTACAGTACTGCTAATTTTTTTTCACGAAATCACAAGACCGATATCAACGGTGGTCAAGTATATGGTGGTATTCAAGTATAAACATCAACTCCCAAATTCATAAAAATGACAGTACCCACAAACTCATATACAGCATTTTCGTAGCTACTAGTCTTACAGGAATCTAAACTCTGGCTTGACTTCCCATGACAAAGATTCTCTCCAAGTCTTTTTTTCAACCACAGTAATTCAAAAACCTTCACATTTCTCTTATTTTTTTTTCCCTACTGTTAATTAAAGCCCTTGTACATGCTACATACTCTTTATTTTAATTACCTCAATACACCTAATATTCCCACCAGTTAATCAGAAATGGAACAAGATTTTTCTCAGCCACTGAGCAAAATATAGTACCCTTCTACTTGAACAACTCTGTGAATCTTTTCTTGACAATATAAAAATTACCCTTCTAATTGTCATTTTCAATTTCTGACAAGGAACTTCTTGCAATCTCAAATATCTGGCCATGTATGTTTCTCCCACCTCAGTATCTCCATTAAACAAATTACACCTCCCTCAGTACGCTTTTCTGTCTGTGCACTTAAACATCCCTTGTGCTGGCTCCTTCTTCTGAACTGCCTTCCTACCACAGCCCCAGACAGAACACCTTGAGCTGAGAGCTCTGAATGGAGATGATGGACAGGAGCCCTATTCCTCACTCTTTCAGTCATATGAACTATGTTTTCATGCAAACGTTTTCTCCTGTTTGTAGCTTTCTTTCCTCTTCCACAACTTGAACCAATTTTTTAATTTGGTCAATTTTTTAATTTATTTATCCTAAGCACAATGACACGTTCATTTCAAAGCAGCTTTCAAATCTTAGTTTTAAAGTGCCTTGTCAACTCTAAGTCCCCTATTGTGAAAGAAAAATCCAACATTAATGCCATGTGTTTTAATAGAAATTTGTATTCTAACAAGATTGAAATTATGGTTTTAGCTTCAGAGTGGAAAGACTGAAAACAAATTCTAACATTGTCCGTTGTTGGCTAATTCACCCAACTTCATTTAGATCACAAGAAAATTTATTTAGCTAGTGCATAACATTTGTTGAGAGTAGGAAGAAAATTAAATAAATGATGAACAACATTTTTCAAAAGGGTAGGATATGAATGCTGAACTTGGACCCATATTACCAAAATAATCTTGGTAACATATGGATTAAAACAATTACTGAATCAGTTTCAAGTAATGCTCCAAGTACAGCATGTACTCCAAATACTGTCTATATAGAGGGTCAAAACCAAATTGTTACTTATAAAGCTGGTGGTTTCTGATTTTAAGGAGAAAGGGATTTTATATGAGTAGGTGAAAAAATACTATTTTTGTGACCATATTGTTTTCTTACCATTATTGATTACCTTCAATTCTATATCCATGGTAAAATTTTTCACAACTGAGATCACACACACATAGAAATACACCAAAACCTCAGACTATTCAAATAATCTAGAAACATTTTAGTGAAACAACCTAAGAACTGAAACTCTAGCTCAAACAGCTTTAATGACAGTTACCTCTGTGTGTGTATGGGATGCATATAAAAAGTAAGCACTAGCAATCACCATTTCATTTTCTCCAAACCACACCAGGAATTAAAATGAACCACACATAGGGTTAAAGCAATCCTGGCCAAACATTGTCAAATATGTAACTGCACTTAGCATTCAAACTGCTGTGTATTTGCCTGTGCTCCAGAACTGTTCTAAGAGGTGGCCCCAAAATTTCTTTGTTTATGCTGAGAACAAAACTCAGTCTCTCAGAACAGTCTCCCCACGTTCTAATAGCTTTATGTTAATAACGAAGCTCTCCTGACTCAGGCATCGCAGTGACTGGCTGCAGCATCACAGGCTGACTGCTGAAGCTACTTGGGATGACTCACAAGCAGCGCGTGTATCGCAGGTACTTCAAAACACCGGTTACTATCCTAATAATTCTGAACTCGAAAAATGCCTTATGCTTCTTGACCTGAAGACACTAACTATAATTTTCTGACAAGAGTTAATATTCATTCACTTCTAAGAGAAATAATCCAGACAAATAAGAAACATAAGAAACACAAGAGTAATACAACTTTTTTTTTATTTTTTTTTCCCCCTCTTTCCTCTTGTTCCACCAAACTGAGTAATGAAGTACTCTTCATCAGTTTATCAGGGCAAAGCTACTTTCCATAGGGATACTACTGCTGTTTCCGATCCTTCTGATTCTGACTTGATTGCACACCACACTTTGTAAGTCAAAACTCACGTGACTTTTTTTTTTTTTAAGAAAGCTTACCTCTGTAGTGGTCCCAATGTCAGCAGATGGGCTGTATGTGCTGGTGTCTGGTGGAGCGGTACCAACACTACTTTTAATTGGAGAGCTAGGAGGAGCAGGTCCTGTCATGGTTTCAGTATAGGCAGAAGATTGATATGGAATTCCTTTCCTCTGAATTTTATTCCAAACTTTACTTGTGATCTCAGCCAGTTCATACAGAAGTTGTACCTAAAAGAAAAAAAAAAACAAACAACTTTTTTAAGATTAAGCTTTCCTGAATGATGTGAAGGAAAATCATCAAAGCCCTCCACCGAGACTTAGAATGCAGCAGAACTGAATTTCTCACTATTTATAATGTTCTGACAAGCAACTACATTGCAATTAAAATAATTAACATCAGTTACAGTATAGTGATTTTGATAAAAATAATCTCTGCTTTGTCTAAACATATGGTACATAGCTCATAAAAACATAACCAATAACATGGTCTTGTAGAACTTTTAATAATATAAATTTTAACAATTAAACAAAGGTAATTTCTGATATATTTCATATGTATATATACTGCCTCTAGAAAAAGGCAAATATACAAACTTTATGAAATATTAACAATGCAAAAAATAATGGTATTAATTTAAATGGTATTAAAATAATGATCCCACACAGAATATGACACTGTTCTATGTTTTAGGAAGAATATCCACTATCAAACTCAATAGTTTCCTGGCATATGTCATTCCAATATCAGAAACATACTGTTTAACTTGCACATTGTTTGACTGAGTTCTAAGATATTTACACAAGTTTTTGTAAATAAGCATTAATCACGGAATTTGTATGACAACATACTGCAATATACTGTATAAAACAAGCTCAGAGAAAACTGCAGATCCACAGCTGGATACCATACCCAACTTGCCATTATAACAAATGGAAATTCTCATATTTATAAGAACTTTAAGCCTCAGGACACATCTACTCTATGAAGCTGGCTTCTTATGTGGGCAGAACAGATGCAGAAAAACACTGCTGTCAATCCACATTTGATATAAAACAGTACTTGATTTTGTGCGTGAGAGTGTGTGATGAAGTCTCAAAGTACATGCTACAGTCCTTTCTTAAGAGGTGAAGTGCTGGAACTTTATAAAAACCTTCTTAATTCATCTTGGATTTTCTTTTGAAGTTTCAAGGCTTACACTGAACAGGTCGTATACTTTTTGACAGAATTTTTCCTTAAAGGAGATAAACTCAGTATTTTTTTTGTCTTCATATACAGAACATTCTACAGACAAACAATAACTCTGGTTGTGACAAAACGCTTTTAGTCATGCTTTAAAATATTTTGTATCTGTAGCACTCTGAAATGCACTGGTAGCCTTTAAATTACTAATTACAAATTTCTAAGTTTTTCCGAGTCTCTTCCATGTAACTCGGGAAGATCAACTAATAATGTCCATCTGATTGATTGAGAAATATAACATTAACTAGTGTTAACGGTGGTGACACTTAACCTGGCAAAAAGGGTCTGTAGAAAATTAATAGGATACAGGCACGTATCCAAATCATTCATGCTTCCAACCCCTTCCCCAATATTTTTTGGTCAAGAAACCTAAGGATAATTTAAGCTATATTTGTCTTAACGAAGCAAGGCTTCCAGAAATTTAATTATGCTACTGTTCATAAAGGTACAAAATAATGCAAAAGAAGGAATGATGCAACTTCTGTGTTTACATACATGCTCATACACAAAGTAAAGAGCGTTGTCACCAGCTAATCCAATACAAGAGTTTTAATCTTATTGGGGTTGCAACAATCATAGCCATTAAAGATAATTACTTATGTTATCAGGGAGATTCTTTAAAATTGCTCAGGCTAGAATCTTTGCAGCATCTCTGAAACAGTGGCTATTTCAGACAGCAGTAGCTGTCTCTCTGAACATCACCAGCCAAGCAGTATGACTCTAATACTCCACACTGCTCTGAAACCAGACACAAAACAAATTCACGAAGTAAAAAAGCACACTTTGATTAGAGGGAGATGATTGTCATGGAGATACATTAAAAAGTAGGAAATAGCAAAAAGCCTCACAACAAACCTCATTAAAACAAAAAAAGAAGGCACATGTCTGTATGTAAATAAAATTTTAAAACTACAAAGAAAGAGCTGAAGTTATGTCTTTGCTAATTTTTAATACACTCAATTTTATTCCATAGTTGCCACTCACTAAAATGGAAGGATTTTTACTTCTCTTGTTGGTTGCACTTTTCAATCATAAGATTTTGTGTGCTGGTTTTGGCTGGGATAGAGTTTTCCTCACAGTAGCTAGCATGGGGCTATGTTTTGGATTTGTGCTGAGAACAGTGTTGGTAACACAGGGATGTTTTAGTTATTGTTGAGCAGTGCTTGCACAGAGCCGAGGCCTCTTCTGCTCCTCACACCATCCCGCCAGCGAGTAGGCTGGAGGTGCACAAGAAGCTGGGAGGGGACACAGCCGGGACAGCTGATCCCAACTGACCAAAGGGATATTCCATACCATGTGACGTCATGCTCAGTATATAAAGCTGGGGGAAGAAGAAGAAAGAAGGGGGGGACATTCAGAGTGATGGCATTTGTCTTCCCAAGTAACCACTACGTGTGATGGAGCCCTGCTTTCCTGGGGATGAGAAGCACTGAATTAATTCCTTTTTTTGCTTTGCTTGTGTGCGTGACTTTTGGTTTACCAATTATAATGTCTTTATCTCAACCCACGAGTTTTCTCACTTTTACTTTTCTGATTCTCCCCCCATTCCACGGTGGGGGCGGAGAGCGAGCACGCAACTGTGTGGTGTTAGTTGCCGGCTGGGATTAAACCACGGTGTTTTGAAAATCTATTTCTGATTCTATTGGAAGAGCTAATGTAAGTGTAAGGCCTCTCCCCTTTCTAAGTATTTTTGAGCATAACAGTTAATATATAATAATTATTTTTAGTACACTCTATTCAAGAGAAGAAAAATGGTATGACAAAAATAGGAGTAACTCTGCCAGTATTTGTTAAGAAAAGTTTCCCCTCTCTCGCTGCTTCCACGCCATCCCCAGCAAAACCACACATAACTCAGTAAGACCCCACTGACTACTTGGCAAAATCTGTAAAGTTCAGTATATTACAGCATTTTATACTTAAAAAATAACACATTACTACAAAATTGAAAACTACAACAAAATGCAATATCCTGGCAATTTTGCACACTGGAAGTATCTATTGACTTTAAATGGATACAACCATCACAACATGGTTTCATATTAAATCTTAATAGTCATACAGTAAAATACTTCACCTTTGCTACCATTTAACAAATTCACTAAGTATCACCACCTTTAAGGCTGTGACCTATAGAAAAAATACAGCCCGTCATTCTAAAGAATCAAATTGCATAGTTACTCTACCGTGAATTTATAACTATCAAATGCTGTTTATGTAATTGTATTTTCCATCTTCTGTTCTTGAACATCTGGTTAAAGACAACTGATGGGGTTTTTTTCCCCCTTTTGTGTAAGTAAAGCAGAAAGAACAAGTAAGGCAGATATAAGGGAGAAAGTACAGCTCAAGAATCTTCACTAATCTCGAATAATTTGTCTGCATCCTTTTGGTCATTATAACACTTCAGCAAATAAATAACATCACAGTGTAGAAGGGCACCCTTTAAGACAACAATATTTGTTCTGATATTCCACTATACAACTTCATTTTACAACTACATTTCACTATACTCGTAATATGATTTACATGGAGCTTGCAATTTAATTTTTTTAGTGCAAATATTTTTTTACAGTTTGCAAAACAAATTATTTGGTCACACTTTGGCAGGAAAGGTTGAAAATGTGTTTCACTTACTCCATTTTTCCTTTTAATTTGCAACTCCAATTTAGGTAAGGCTTTCACTTCATAACAATGCCATTCCATTTATAAATTAATACAATTAATGTACTACATATATTAACCATGAGATTAATTGGAGCTTTAAAAAAAAATAATCAGAGTTGATCAGACAATTTGCTGGAATTTCCCTGAGAGCGCACCCATCAAACATACGATACTATTTTTCTACATGAACATCTCAAAATATTTGCCAATTCTCTGAATAGCTGCAGTATCAAGATGAGTTTTGTACAGTTCTGTGAAAGTTAATACAGAATAAGGCAGGTTTCCATAGGCTGTAAAATTATTGCATATTAATTCATTATACTTTATGGAAATACCACAAAGTTGCAAAGTAAAGCTTTCAGAAGTCTTTAAATATAAAATGTAATTTTTTCAGCAAAATCCTAATTTTGTCTTTTCCTATTTACACATTTGTAACACAGTGACAACCCTTTATATGTGCAAACACACCTGTCATACAGCTCTACAAGTCTGAGTAGACCCTGTTGAGGCTGTTTAATTTTAAATTTCAATTTGCCATGTCCAGTGAGAAATCTCACTCTACTAACCCCCTTCCTGGTGAGTGTGAGCCTATCCAGTACAGAAGACAATGGCATATAGCAAATGAGTCAGAAATAACTTGGATGGAAGGCAGTGAATGGGGCAGGAGACCACACACTGAGGACAAAATAAATACATAGTTTAAAACACTTGTTTCATTCATAGAACGTGGAATGAGGCACCGGAAAAATTGCACGCGACTGAGAAACATATTGTAATGAGGACACACGAGGGATAATATTAAAATTACACCAGCCACCTTAGCTTTAGTATTCCCAGACTTAGGCCATAGGTCCATAAATCTTTACAAACATGATGTGCTGTCTACCAGATCAAAATAATAATACTTTGTGTTCTTGCCTGTTCTTTCTATTAAATGAAGCAATAAACAGTCCATTTTGTCCATGACATCCTTTGGAAAAAAAAATCTTACATATGGCTAAAACTTGGAAGCAGAGAGTATATGAATTCAGAGCCCTACTCAGGCCTCAACAGATCTGCAATCCCCAACCAGAGTGTTCTCTCCAGCTCCACTGGAAATGTTGCAACTATCAAGAAAGCATTACCCAAGTTGCAGTCAAGATTACTCAAAATTTGGCATAAAAACCCCTATTCTATTTGGAACTACAGCAAACCTGATCCAGGTCAGTAAAATCCAGGGTGCACTTTCTGCAAATCTAGCAACATCTTTGCCTTTTAATAAACATAAATGAGGCGGTAACTTCTGTTTACACACATTCATCTGGGCTTTTTTCCTTTACTAAAGGATGCCCTTGCCTAAAAAACGTTTTATGTTTGAAGAACTTTTAGTTCTATGAAAATATGGTAAAAAATTACATTAAACCACTTCAATATATGAATCCATGGTGACAGCAGAACAGCACTATAGCATTTAATGGTACATCTGCAATTCATTTCACTCCATCAGCCAAAAGATGCATTTATACTGTAGCTATTACATTTTGAGAAGAGTTTAAATTACAAAACTTGAGAGAGCTTCAAAGCAAATCTTAATCTAAGCACCTTGATCTTGATGGCCCAGTTAAAAAAAAATTAAGATAGAAGAGACCCTCTTCAACAAAATGCAGAACAATTGTACTTAAATCGAGTTATTTTTAATTTCCTTTCATAAATCAATTAAACGTACCAACCTGGGGGTTGGAGCATTTTATTTCAAGGGACTCCAGGTCGACATGGAGGCAGACAACAAATGAGTGTCTGGATTCTGGCCCCGAAGCAAGCAGTTTCTGTGAAGTAACAGCTAAAGTAGAAGTACAGCCCATTGGTTCCACTAAATTAAGTGTCATCTGTTGTCCAAGGAGAGTATATATACTGAAATGATGCAGACTAATAGTCCATGGAAAAGCATCACCTAATGATTAAAAAGAAAGGAAAACAGTTAAACAATTGCATAATAAAAACTAGGCAATTATTTTCTCAAAACTCAGTAAAGTCCTTATCCTAAACCCCCTTAGAAGTCAGCAAGTACAATCAACAACCCAATCAACAATTGATCCCAAAGTCTCACAAATAAAATTCAACCATCAATTCCATTCTATACCTTGAAATCTAAACAATAGCAATAAATTTTTTACAACTTTTTAAAAATTGAAATTCATTGGGAATTTCAACCCCAAACTGTGAACAAATGTGTACAACATAGTCTTTAATTTGCTTTATATGATTTTCCTCAAACTGAGGAGTATCCTGAAACCACTCCCCACTTATTTCAGCATATGGATGGCAGAGGCAGTTCCTTATATTATATACTTATGTGTGTTTACAGGTTTTAATACTAAAAAGAAGAATTATCTCTCTTCCAAAAATTTACAGCTTGCACCTTAACAGAGTGGTGCCACAGAGTAAAGCCTATCCCAGTGCACTGCTCAGGCAAGTGAGACCTCGATCACAGCGCAGCTCATTCCACTGCCTCTGCTTTACCTCCTAGGAACAGAATGGTGATGGATTTTCTTAAAACAAATTACTACAGACATACACGGAGCTCTTCATTTCTTATATTTAGGAGGCAGCCTACCATGAATTGTTATGAAGAATAATCAGTGAGGGAACTAGCAGTGTCCGGCTGAACTACAAAATGGCTGCAACTTCAGTACAACCCGTTTTCTTTAGATTGTCAATAGATGGGAAAGAAAAGGGAAAGTTTCCAAAGCACAACCACAGGGAGAATTATTTGGGTAGGTCTTTAAAAGGCCAACAGGAATTCTTCTTAGTGAGAGAAAACCTTCAACAGCTCTACCAGCTAGAGTTGAAAGGAACTGAGAACACAGATCATGGAAACTGAAGCAGAATCCTTGTGGTGGGTTTGACCTTGCCTGACCACCAGGTGCCCACCAAAGCTGCTCTATTAACTCCCCACCTCAGCTGGACAGGGGAGAGAAAATATAACAAAAGGTTCCTAGGTCAAGATAAGGACAGGGAGATTGCTCAGCAATTACTGTCATGCGCAAAACAGACTTGACTTGAAGAAATTAATTTAATTTATTGCCAGTTAACACCAGAGTAGGACAATGAGAAATAAAAACAAATCTAAAACCATCTTCCCCCCACCCCTCCCTTCTTCCCGGGCTCAACTTCACTCCCAAATTCTCTCCCTCCTTCACCCTGAGTGGTGCACAGGAACGAGGAATGGGGGTTGAGGTCAGTTCATCACGTGTCTCTGCTGCTCCCTCCTCCTTGTACTCTTTGCCTGCTCCAGCATGGGGTCCCACACACAGAGGTGCTACCAACACCGCTGATGGGCTTGGCCTTGGCCAGCAGTAGGTCTGCCTTGGAGCCAGCTACAAGTGGCTCCATCCAGCATGGGGGAAGCTTCTGGTATCTTCTTACAGAAGCCACCCCTGCACTCCTCCCGACTACCAAAACCTTGCCATGTAAACCAAATACAATCCCACATAGGATAACTGGGTCCCAGAGAAAGAATTTAGGGTCTGCAAGAGACACTGAACCAAAACCCAAAGAATGCTCAACAGAAATCAAGGAAAATGAGACAATGAAAGATACATGAGTATTTCTCATTTTACCTTAAACAAATGTGGGGTTTTGCTCCTTAGAAGTACAAAAGCATAACAATTATTTCAGGGTTGCGTTGTTGGTTTTTTTCCCCCTCTAATGAAAATCTTCATTGTTCCATTTATCAGATTTTCTGCTGAGGAAGTTGGGCCTTTTTGTCCCCACTTGAATGATCTGTGCCCAGCATGTGAATTTTCAATCCAGCAAGAGAAACTGCCTGCCCCAATTCAAAGTAACATAAAGTGGGTGGCTGCAGTCTCAGATCCAAACACAGCAGCCTGGTGAGCATCCAGGAACCTCAGCCTGGGCCAAAAGTCTTCATCTTTGTACAGAGCACATTCATTTGGAGGAAGAAAGGGAGAAAAGTTCTCCTTCCTATATCAAAATTCAGTAGATTATTTGGTTTAAGGTTTAATTTTCAAGATTTGGGCCTGGAGTAATGGGTAAGAAGAGTCCAAATTAATCTAATACACCAGAAGCATGGGAGCCAGTCTTGAGAATCAGAACAGAAGATGGCAGATAAATACAAGCGTACACTGGGATGGGCCCTTGGAGTCTCAGAAGGCAATAAAAAATTCAAACTAGTGTATTTAAACAATATACGGAGAGTGTGTTTGCTGCCTAGTGTGGCCTATGGTCAACACGGTCCTGCTGAGAAATCACATCACTAAGAAATAGCACCAATTAAGCATTAACTGTTATTATTTAAAAGAAACTTCAGTAAAACTATGAAATTAAAATAAAGCTGGATCTGAACATCTTTTTACCATATTATTTTAATAAGAGTTCTATTGTTTCTTCTGCAGGTGGCATCAGCAATAAATTTATATGGTCAGGAGTACATATCAGGAGAGTCTGCGAGTCTCATCCAAAGAAAGAACTGAAAAATGCAGTAGTTTATTTTGAAGCTATTGCATACTGAGGAATTCAGCTCAGCCAAAGTAATTTGAAAATATTTTGGGAAGGTTTCAGATTAGAAATTTAAATGTAGTTAGCAATCTGTATTTTTTCCAAGTTCAGTCAGCCAAGAAATATTAATTGTAATAGACGGAAAAAATTCAAATGCAAAGTCAACTCTAATGACATGTTTCTAATTACTACGCATGAACTTTGTTTTTCTCTGTGACCACCACAGTAAATTAACATAGTTTATATTTCATGGATTAGAAAGAAAGAATCTCCAAAGAAAATACTGAATGTTAACTCTACTGTGCTGCATACATTATCTACCTTAAAAGGAAAATACCAATCAAATTTTACCAATGTACAGAAACCACAGAATACTGAACAAACACTGTAGTAATATACGGCAAATTTACAACTATAAAATTTCCCCTAACGTCATGAATTACCTCTTCTTCAGCTCCATACACTCTATGTGACCATTCTAACATTATACTGGAACTGTCCACCTGATAAATCCCTGTTTTGTTGTTATACATATGTTTGATCCATTGTTTTCTAAAAAACTTTACCTGCATTAATTTGCTGACTGGTTTTATGAAACTATTTAAATAATTAATTCAAAGTGTCTAAACATCAAAAGCAACACTGTTTATAGGATTTATTTCAAAAATGATTTATTAGTAGGAAGAAAGGAAAAGCCAGTGCCACACTTGACAGATATTTTCTCAACATCCAGCCTTCCCATCCATGTATACTATTGTTTTATCACCCAGTTGCTGAGATTCTTTTATGCTGAAATATTATTAAGTAAACCTGACATCACCTTCAGTGGAACTAGAGCTCACCCCACATCTCTTATGGGCAAGATTATAAAAGATAGAAATAAAAATATCCGAGTATGGTTGAAGATTCTGGTTAATTCCTGATCTCCCACTCTCATAAATCCTTATTTTTGATTTCCTCAAACAACACTACTGATGTAAAAAAACTTGAAAATGTATTCAAAATGTATTTCAACTGCTTTGAAAACTTCTTAAGTTTATAAATACCACTTTCAGCTCTTTGGCAGTTGACTGACACAATAACCAGACAATTTTCAAAGAATTGGCATTTATCTGCTATTTGCAATAGTTTAGCAAGACTCCTTTCCTACAGAGTGTTTAAGTTATTTTTCCAATATGTATAATTTCAAGTTTTTGCTATGTGCAAGCACTTTCTCTGGTAGTCCCTTGATGCACTTTGTTTCTTAGCTAGAATTAATGTTCACTATAAGCCTTTCCATATGCATGACATACAATATTGACAAATGTACTTAACTGCTAATAATTGTTATATGTTTGCTCTCACTTTTATATGACACTTCTCTTTATTTTAAAAAACAGAGTGCGGAAGTGGCAGTTGTAGACAATATTGTGTATACAACGTTGACAGATGTATAAAAGAGAAATTCTGTCTGTTGAAAATGAGTAGTGGTAGGAGAGATCATGAAAGTTTTATCATGTATATGATCTGTGATCTATTCCCAGGCTTGCTAAAGGTATCCTTTGCAACCTCCAGAAAGCATCTTGATTACTCTGTCTTCATTTCCCTTTCTGTACCCACATTGCAGGGTCTTTACATGGATTTCCAATGCGCTCACATTCTCATGTGACACGCTATGTTTAATAGATATTGCAGTCATTACATGTTAGGTCACCATTGTGCTTCCTCCCAGTCGTGCAACAGGGAAGCAGCTGTATGGCTGCACACCCTAGGTGCACGCAGTCGGAAGCCCTAAGGGCTCTGCCCAAGTCCAGAGCTTGCTTTCAGCAGATGAGACTCAGTTCCACAGACCTCAAATGTAAACACAAACACACAGGCTTTTCTAACTTAAACCCAGCTACTAGAGAGCTCTAACAGCTGAACATAACATTAAGAAGTTGTTTATGCAGAACTTCATTGCTGTTCAGACACTGAAGAATGTCACTGGAACGTGAGAACTAATTTTATACGGTCATTAAACATAACAGATAAGTTAAATACAATAATTACCATGTTTAACATGGTGACAGTGAATATAAACTCAGATAGCACACTATTTGAATGTTGGATATTCACCTTACAATTTACAGAAATTATTTTTCACTTATTATATTGAAGTTGAGCATTTTTTAAAATCTAATGCAAGATGATAACTTCTAAGAATGGCAAACATATTGCTGCTCTACTTTAAACATTTAACTGCCTTTTATGCAGGTTGAAATGTATACGCTATTATATTGTAGTAGTTTATGAACAATACATTTAATTATAATTAATTCACACACTAGTATTAGAAGCCCTAATTTTCTGTTTCCCTAAAAGTCACTGGACAACTTTACTGAGTTTACACATACGCTAAAAAAATCTGTGTCAAATTTCACAAATAAAAGCCACCTCTTAGATTTAAATGTTTGGAATACAGTGAGTTACATGATTGTCTGTATACGGCTATCCATATGAGAACATGAATATGATATCTAGTAATATCAACAACAACTTCAAGATATTTTGAACACTGGTTTCTAAAAGCTATTTTACTCTGTCTTACCTAAGTATCTGTATATGACCTAACCAAACATTTTTACGAGGATGGATTCATAAAGTTACTGGTATAAACCCAAAGAGGAATATTTCAAATGTGCTAACTAAGGGTTATTAAAAAAGGATTGAACAGACAAAAAAAAAAAGTAACTAGATTAAAAATATGAGTGGAAGCCAGGAAAAGATTCTAAATTAAAATATTTTAAAATGTAAACTTCTAAACACAGGAACATTTCATACATGCCAAAAAAATCTCATTATTACTCTAAAACTTAGTGCTTTATCCAAAGCAAAATTTTATTTCCCTTCGTGTCCTCAATTTATTTTCCTATTATAACATTTTAAATTTTTGGATGCCACTTAGCAGTCCAGAAGTCTGAATCATAACTAAATATTTTGTCCAACTACAAACTTATCACATTTTATCCTATCACTATAGGTTGGGACTTCAAGAGTATATAGATGAATTGTCAAGTATTTGAAGTTGGATGTACACAAACATGCACAAAAAGTCACAACTCACCCTAAGCAGTTCTCTAAACATTTCAGTTCTGATCAAACTCAGTTTCTAAATATTTAATTTCTTCTTTGCAACTATTTTACTTAAAGGGCAGCTACAAATAGGACAGAGGTCCCCCTCTTTACAAGGAGACAAAATGGAGAAGACAAGGAGCAACAGGTACAAGTTCCTACAGGAGAGGTTTCATGTTGATATAAGAAAGAAGTTTTTTTACAGTAAGAGCAATCATTCACTGGAACAACCTCCCCAAGGATGTGGAGGTTTTCAAGATGCAACGGGACAGGGTGCTGGATAATCTCATCTATGCTCCCCTTCCCGCAAAAGTTTGGACGAGATGATCATTCAAGGTCCCTTGCAACCTGGGCTGCTCTACGATTCTGTTGTAATATCCTCAGTGAATACTACCTCACGGATCCATCATCTGATTGATCCGAACTATAAATATAATACTTAATGTAATTTAATACCTTTTAATGAACTTAGTTGTATTTGTTATTCAACAGCAGTTCAACAGAATAAATCCGTTTCTGTTCATAAGTTACTTAGTATGACAGAGCAAAATTATGTTTCTGAATAACTACTGTACTTAAAATGTTCTTTTAAGTATTCATACAAACTAAAATTACCTCAGAAAAGAAATGTATCAGAACTCTGAAAACAAATGGAAAGACCTGACTGCGGGATACTGTATAAGCTATTTTTAGTATGTTGACATCTTGAGGTCAATAAGTCTCTGTGAGTAGGCTGCAATATCCCCAAATGACAGTATGACTATGCTCCCTTTTCCTTCTCTTTTAGTTTTTCATGTAATAAGAAAAATATGAGTGAGCACACAACTTTCTTAAAAGTAACAATGCATCTTTGTAAACAAGATTTTTACTTAAATCTTCTTTATTAAAGAAAGAATGATTCAAAAAAAATCGTTTCCAGGAACAGCAAGGTTGAATAAATATAATTTCAGAGAGATGGTAACACGTCTTAAGAATGATAGTATGTCCACAAAGATTGTTCAAAGACAGAATGCAAATTAAGAGACTCTCCCAATGAAAGTCCATAAAAATTATTTACCTCTACATGGGAAAAAAGAAAGAAGGTGACTTAAAAGGTTTGAAAACACTTTTTAATAGTCTGTTTAAAGGGGGGAGTTTTTGCATGGGAGAAGGCAACAGCGCCATCAGAGAATCAAAAATATCAAGATTGTGAGAACTTCTGTTTGGCATTATTCCCAGAGCACAAAGCCACACACAAATAAATTCCTTACCATAGGCTTTATCCCAACCAGGGGGATTCTTTTCTTTCACTAGGATCTTTCCTTTAAATCTGGGTTTGACAAAATTCAAATGAATTCTTACTTTCATAAATGGTTTAAGTTACATCATCAGTTTAAAACAAACAAAAGACTTTGGTTAAATTTATTTATCTTTTATTTGTCACTATGATTAGCAAATTAGATCATTCCTACTGAAAGTTATTAGGAAAAACACATATACCTTTCTCTTTCTCTCTTTTTTCTTACTTTTTTTTTTTACGTTTTCAATTGGCAGGATCTCTAATATGACTTTCATTATTAAAAATTACAATTTTATTTTTATTGCTGTGACTTAAGGTAAAATACAGGAAGGAGGAAAAGGGTCCAATATAAGTGGCAGAACAAAGGGAAAGGGAAAACACAAATCCAAACGAATTTCAGATGGCAGGAGCAGGACTAGCTCTTGAACATGCTTTTGACAATTTTTCATAGCATATCATTTATAATTGTTTATGCTTCACCAATAAGTATGCAGAAAACAGAATAGTTTTCCAAGAAAATACTCTCACAAAAGCAATGGAACAAATGCTGCATCTCCCTCTCTTCAGCTTAGAAGAAATACACAAAACAGCAACAAATCTTTCAAAAAATTATAATTCAAGAATACAACGATGAACTAACTGTACACCGATGTACTGGTTTTGGCTGGTATAGAGTTCATTTTCTTCATAGTAGCTGGTATGGTGCTATGTTTTGGATTTGTGATGAGAACAGTGTTGATAGCACAGGGATGTTTTAGTTATTGCTGAGCACTGCTTGCACAGTGGTAAGATGTTTTCTGCTTCTAACACCAGCCCACCAGTGAGTAGGTTGGGGGTACACGAGAAGTTGGGAGAGGACACAGCCAGGACAGCTGACCTCAACTGACCAAAGGGATATGCCATACTGTATGATGTCATGCTCAGCAATAAAAACTGGGGGAGGAAGGAAGGGGGAGGACATTTGGAGTTACGGCATTTGTCTTCCCAAGTAGCCATTATGTGTGATGGAGTCCTGCTTTCCTGGAGATGGCTGAACACCTGCCTGCCGATGGGAAGCAGCAAATTAATTCCATATTTTGCTTTGCTTGCGTGTGCGGCTTTTGCTTTACCTATTATACTGTCTTTATCTCAACCCATGAGTTTTCTCAGTTTTACCCTTCCAATTCTCTCCCCATCCCACTAAGGGGGAGTAAGTGGCTGTGTGGGGCTGAGCTGCCTGCTGGGGTTAAACCACAACAACTGGCTTTTCCACTGATATTTTAAACTTGGATCTAAGGCTAGATCTCATGGATGCCATTAAAATCAACCCAAACCCCAAGACTCAAGACTGTTAGGGATATTTGCCTCGCCTATTTCCAATACACAATTTTTCATATGAATATCTGTAGAATAAGACTTTTGTATCAGTATTCCTCCAGAATAATGCTGTAAACCCATTTACTGTTTACTTTGATTATTTCCAAGGGCTCTATTTAAAAAAAAAGTATTTTGCTTCGTCCTTTACAGCTTATCCCCTCCTTTCAATTCTCAATCAGTTGCAGAATGTTAAAAGCTGATTCTTGCCTCAAATTGGTCTACATCTCAAACCTGTATCAAGTATTAGTTTTTCAAATGAGAACTACCATACTTTTTCTCAACCTGAGCCTATGCACAAGAACATCCCCCCATAAACACTTGCACAAATCTTCTCAATGTTTTTTCTTCAAATCTACAAAAACTTTGCTACAATCCCTATCTCCACAAAACAGAACACAACTGTTGCCTATCATGATTACCAATAAAGTAAAAAATTAAAGTAACTTTTTTTTCTTTTGATAGTCTGCTATATTTATGAATGTCTTTTCTTGTCTCGCATAGAATCACAGAATATTTCAAATTGGAAGGGACTTATAGGATCATGAAGTCCACCTCCCTTCTCCTTGCAGGACTACCTAAAGCTATACCATATGACTAAGAGCATCATCCAGATGCTGATTGAACTCTGACAAGCTTGGTGCCGTGACCACCGCCCTGTGGAGTCTGTTCCAGTGACCGACCACCCTCTCAGTGAAGAACCTTTTTTCTAATGTCCAGTCTGAATGTTAGACCCAAGACTTTTTTTTTTTTTCGCCAGCAACGGTGTCATGAGAAGTTTTTCCTAACCTGCCTCCATTCTGTCTCAGAATTCACAACTCACTGCCCCCTCCTGTTGTGTCAAACCAATTGGTTGTGGCTACACAGTAACTCAAATGACAAAACCAACGAAGGTAAAAACCGCACTTCTGAATTCTTTTGGCTTCAAGAAACACAAAAGATATCACAGAACTAGCTCTTTGATGATGAGTTTCACTTTGATCTCTGTGGGGCAAACCTTGTCATTAGTATTTCTAGCCATCAATAATACATAACATATTGCTAAAAAAGCAGCACAATATCAGAAGTTTTCAAAATAAAATGAAGATAATTTTCATAACAGTTAAAAATGAAAATTAAAGAGTAAGATTTTTTTGAGTTTATCACACTACCTTCTTCCAGGATGGGTCTCAGCACAACAAATGGGATTTCCTGCAATGGTTCCATGTGTTTGTGTCCAGCACTCATGATCTTTATCTGAGGCAAGCAGACGACAAGTGTGCCGGGCATACTGGCCTGCCCGTGGTACCAGCTTCGCACAGTCCCAGGAATGTCACCCGATACAATAGTACTTGGGGAAGGCAGGCTGTCATTCGGAAGGAATACACAACAAGACTGCAGTTCAAGCTGAAAAAACAAAGCCCAGAAAGATTTCTCAGAAACAGATTACCATTTTTTCCCCTGATGTAGAGTATTCATCTTGGTACAAAATCTCAAGTTACTCATCCCTCACAGTTGATTGAAAATAGTCTTAGCTTTTAGTTGAATTAAGAGGAAAGAAGACACAAAAAGTTGGAAAATAATATATTCTTGTAAATTATGACTATTGGAGGGGAGGGAAGAAAACGTGTGATTTTGGTCTGTAAATTTGATCAGAAAGGTGTTGCCATAAAAAGTGAACATACATCTATCTACATTTCAACAGCTTTTTACAAGAAGCATAATTGAGTCAAAAAATGTTCTCAGAATAAAGCTGAGAAAGACCTCTTTTTGCAGTTCATTAGCTTTTGTTAGCAATAGCAAAGCCTCTAGAACTAATCAATATTTTATATGCTGTTACTTTTCATAAAGACTTCTATAAAGACCTATTTCAGGGAAAATTCTGTCTTTGCTTTGTCATCAACAGTAATGAGCATGTACAAAAAGGCTGATCATCAAACTAGGAAAAATATAAACTTTAGTGAAAAACTGACTTTAAAAGATTATGCATACATACACAAAGAGAAAGAGAAGTGAATAAAGTTCACAAAGTTTATACAGCTTTTGTCCTGTTTTCATTGCAAATCAAAAGTGGTGCATATGGTTTCATGTGAAACAGCACTTTTTTGTCCTTTATTTTCAAGCAATGCTGTTACCCTGAAACATATCTGACCATTCTACCATCTCCTTACGAGCTTCTAGCAAGGCTGAGTGAGCCCAAATCAAGAACTGAACTCATCACGACTTGTTAGCTTGGAGGTGGTGTAAGCTGCAGACTGTTAGTCTTCCTTGGCTCTTACAAGTAATATTCTGCACCTGGATATCAAATAGCCCTAACAGCCTGCACACTTGAATGCTTTGTTAAGTGACTACAAACTATGATTCACTTCATTTCTTCACAATAGTTTGGAAAAGTCTAGTGTACAAAATGTTGGACGCAAGATGTTAATTGTAGTTGTGATAGAAGAACGTTTGTTTGCTGTAAACTTACGCAACAGAATCTCTTCATTTGACATCATTACAAACATCATAGCTTAAAACTGATAACCTAGGTTTGTACTCAGTACCCTCCTGTCCTGGTTTGAGGACCACAACACCTCCCCTGAAGGCTAATAGTCCCTCAAGACCGCAACAGTGATTTGTAATTGAGCTGGAATTCCTCAGCACTGTAAGTACTTTGCCAGCCTAGTGAGAAGAACACAGATATTCATCTTTATTTCAGCATTTTTGTGCCCTTTTGCTTAAACAAACTGACAAGAATTCACTGCAGAAAAATAAAAGTAGAATTTTGCAAAAATAAATACATTGTTACATGAAGTCTGTGTTTGTTTCTAGTTTTAGAAGTGTTTGAGTTGTAAAATGAAGTTAATTACATCTTTGATAAGTAGTTTATTGATCCAAGGTTGCAGAGTGTACTTTATTTATACTGGATGAAAAGCAACAGTGTATTGTTACAGATGTAATAGATTTGATTTTTTTTTTTAACTGGTAAATTAGTCATTGTGTCAATTTGCAAAGATTTTTACAGTGACACATTAGATCGTTTTCTGGTCTATTAGTAATAGGTTGCAGGTCAAGCCATTGTGGGATAATGATAAATAGATGACAAAAGAACTTATGATCAGTATAACTTTTGTTTTATCAGTGCATTTGCTGAGTAAACAGTTTATAACAAATCATCCATTCTTCATATATGTATCCATGATGATTAACATCAAATGCTGCCTGGATATACAAACCATGTGGTAATAATAATCCAAAAATTCCACCAACTTGGAGAGATACTATACTTCATCACATTACCAGCAGCAGGATCTACAGGAGATAATTTACAAAGTACTCTTGAGAAGAGATCTCAATACTCAGCAGAGTTTTTACACTTAATTTACCGTTCAGTACAGCTTTTTACTGAAAAGAAGTTCTTCAGATCATCTTTGCTTCATTTTACTTTGCCATATCAAGAATATTGAAGTGGAATCACAACAGTTTGACTCCTTCAAATGCCTGAGGGAAATTCCTTTTTACGTAGGCATTACTTTGCCATTCATTTTCAAACAACTGAATGGGAGTTGGACTATGAATTTTGGTGGCATTTACATAACAACATCAGGCTCTCCATATGTAATATTATAGACTTGCTTACAGAAATGGTTTGCTTGCTTGTGTTTCATTTGAAGTTTTATATGAATAAATGAGTTTTGCAAAACATTATCACAGGGTTTCAAAGGTGAACATAATGAACATATGGCAAACTTTCACGTTTTAGGGTAAATCACGCAGTTACTATAATTACATAAGAAATTGCCGACTTGGATGCACAAGGGCCCAATAAGTGCAAAATCGAATTGCACCTGTTGGATTTCTCAGAGGCAGATTCTGCTTACACACAACTATCAACTTCAACAGAATCTGGGTATGTTTATCCGACAGAATCTGGAGATCTGTCTAATAAATTCCAGTGAAGGAATGGAAGAGTGCATCTAAAATGATGGCATTATATGTTGGACAAAAGTGAGAATGTGTGCTACAGATTGCTTCACCAATCGGAAAGTGCTTTAAAATATATGTAATCCAAATATCTTAAAATTAAACTACATCAATAGCATATATTAAAGCTATCATATAAATCTTTTTACACTTTTTAAATAACTGTTAAACTGTGTGTCTAAAATTGTGAATTTAATGTAAAATGTGACTGATTTATGTAACTGAATATAAATCTGCAGCAGTAAATCTTGCATTAATGTAAGGATCTGACAATCCAAGGGAAAGAAAATGAAGTAATCTGCCAGTAAGAAGTCCTCAAGCTGGGGGTCAGATCCTGTTCATGGAAACCATCTGGTTGGGACCCTCCAAGCCACACCAAACACAAATGATCTTTTAAAAAAATATCCTATTCATTAATGCTTCGCAGCTGCACTGAGTGTTACTTCATTTTTCCATGGCAACATCCTTTCTGTTTCAAGGATCTTATTTCAGTTTTGGTAGCAACGTGTTCTTTTGCCAATACTGAACACATTCATGTGTTAAAGAGAAGGAATTATTACAAATTCTTGAAACAGAATAACCTCCTATTTTCATTTCTATTATGTCAAGGCCTATACATGCTAAGTAACGTCCACTAATGATAAACCAATGAAGTAAGCAGTATTTTCCCTTCTACCGCTAAAAAGTTACGCAAAGCATATTGCTGTAAGCTTTTCCTAATATATAAGCCTAAAAAAGTGCAATGACTTTAAGATCTCTGCTGTATAAAAAGGAAAGTATTAAGTTACTGGAATAAATGGAGTATTTTTACTTCATATTCTATACAAACAGAACGTTGCTTGATAGAACAGTGAAATATATACTGCAGAAGAATTAGGTCTTCCTAACTAAGGAGGGTGGGCAGAAGTGAGTGAAACAAAGCAAGCGACATGCCATAGTTATCCTGCACAAGCAAAACGAAGAGGAACAGGTTGTACAGGAGATTTTACAGCCTTTCATGATAGTGATACCCTAAGGAGATTCCCTTCCCTAACCCACATTTTATAGCTATATAAACCCATTAGAGGCATTGAAGATCACCCACAAGGTGACACTCACATAAAGGCGTCTCCTGGGAAATGGCCTCTCTCTGCATTAATCACCACCCATCATATGCTCTCGGCAGAAAAGCTAATGTGTTTTTCTGGGAGTTTCAGATGCAGAATATAATCTTGCAATGACTTCCAAAACTGCAAAGAACCACCATTACGCATCTCATGTAGAGGGGCTCTGATGTGGTCACTATAAGACCGTACCTCAGCCTCTGACATCCAAATTACCTCTACCCAATTAGACCATCTGCAGTTGCGCCAGACACGCGCTGTTTGTTAGAATTTTAAAAGGCAGGCCAGAAATACATGTTTTGAAGTTAGACAAAAAGTAAAAATTATATAAATAGAAAGCAGAGTACATGAGTAAGCAAAATAAGAGTGCAGGCGACCTGTACGTACAAACGAGTATAATAAGGATCAGCTACATTTTCTTCAGTCACTTAAAACACAATGTCTTAGCACTACACAGTATTCATATTCTTTTCTAAGAAAGCTTGATTTTAAAAAGTTTTTATTTAGTTACGGAAAATTTCATTTTTTGTCAGTTTGTGGTAAGTAACCAACTTCAGAAAATCATCCTATCTCACAACTGCTGAATAACTGCTGATAGCTATAACTGCTAAGTTACAATCACAGAATCTCTTCCTGACCCATGAACAAAGACCAGTGTTCAAAGAACAGGAACTCCAGTCAATCTCATCCTTACATTCCTGTGCTTTCAATCAATGTTTCACTTTGACTAAAATCCTGTACAAGTTATATGCTTTAAAGAAAATATTATTTTCAATAATTTCAGGAAACAGACTCATTTTTTTAAATAATTTCTGGGATATTTAAAGGCACGTGGAATATCTGGCTAAGATTTCTATGTAATAATTACACTCTTATTTAGTTGGCATCCATTGCTACATTACTCATTAATTCATTTGCTTTTAATACAGATCCTTCATTATTCTCGCTGGAATTCAGCATTAACAACCAATTAAAAATAATTGTGTTTATACTGCTCCACTATTTTAGCAACTATTAGTATGAAGAACACGTGAAAAGCGAGTATTACCCTCCTACAGAGTGTAACTGCCAAAAAGACTTCAAGGCTGCATATAAAATCCTACAACAACTAAATAAGAAAAACAACTTTTTATAGTTAAGTATGAAAGTCTTTTCACTTAAATACTAATAGCTTACCACAACTCCAATGCACAAAATCTTCATGCAATATTCTATCATGAGCAAGCCAGGGCTAAGGCGAAGCAAGTACCAGTTTCGGATCCAAAATAAACGTTCCAGTTACTTTGGTTCCAAATGCATTTACTTACTCAAACTTCCACTAAAAGAATAATCCTTTGATGATTTTAAGTTATGAAGTTCTGTTTTATCTGATGACAACTACAGACTTTTCTGTTCTACAATCGTGTTAATAAAAGATCCAGGAACATGAAAATAGCTTTAGAAAAAACCTTAGAGTCTAAATGCCTCAGCATTTAACCAGACAAAATATTCTAGAAATTTGCCTTTTTCATGCCAAATGAAAATAAAATACAGAAAATCTGTATGAATTTAACATATAAATATATTTATGTGTTTAATAAAAATGTGTATTATGTTTAATAAAATAAATATATCATACTGTACTTGAACTGAAAAACAGAGTCATAACCCTTATCTTCTTATCCTCTCCACGTTGCCTTGCACAATTTCAGCTTTCCCATTTAGGCTGGTATTGAAGGAAAAAAGCTATATATATACATGTGTGTCTTGAAAAATATTTTTAAATTAAATAGACATAGGGACTACTACCAATAATAAAAAGAACAGCAAGCGTATCTATAAATCCTTCATATTTCATAGAGAAGGACTACTTCATATTTGTTTGGAAGCATGTTCTTGGACTTCTCCTGTGGTATTTCCCTGGAGCCTGTTGAAACTTTTCACTGGTAACATGTAATGTCCTTCTGGCAAGATACTGGCATATACTTTACCAAGCATAATCAAAGCTTAAGAATGAAACATATCAGAAGCGTATAAGCTGTTGTATGAATTCATAGGGCCATTTAATTTCAACATAGATAAAGACTAAAAGTATAATTTCATATTCATAATGATGAAAATTGAAAGCATGAGTACCTTACCAAAAAAACTGTAAAAAGTAAATAAACCTACGTCCTCAAACACCAGAGAGTATCCAATACAAAAAAAATTTCTCTGCCAGTATTAGCTCCAATCCATAAGTGTGTTACGTCAGAGCAGTGAAATATTTACAATTTACTGTCTGAGAAAACATGTCCCTATCACTGTCATCAGCCTTCATCTCCACAAAAAACCTCACTAGTTTTAACACAAACTTTTTTTTTCTTTTCAGTAACAGGCAAGCATTATTTTTAGCTGGTCAGTATCTTAACCATTCTTCAAAAAGAATTCACTTTGCTGGTTGCTCACATAACAAAGCATACCTTGAAAAATATACAAGCAGAATACCTTAGTCCTGATTAATTTTCCCCATTTATAAAGGATCCAGCCCTTCATCATCCTAATTATTATATTTTTATTATAACTCAACCTGTAAGCCTCATTTATATATGGAGTCTCATTGTGCTAGGTACCACCCAGACACATAACAAAAATACACTGCTTCCTTCAAACAGCTTACATATTATCTCTCTTGACTCCCCTTATCTAGCCATTTTCATCGCCAGTGGTGACACGTTAGAAAAGAAAGGAAAACAAGCAAAATACTCATGAAAGAATGATGAAAGAGCTGGCTGAAAACTAAATAGACTTATAGAATCATAGAATGGTTAGAGTTGGAAGGAACCTTAAAGATCATCTAGTTCCACCTTCCCTGCCATGGGCAGGGACACCTCCCACTAGACCAGGTTGCTCAAAGCCCCATCCAGCCTGGCCTTGAACACTTCCAGGGATGGAGCTTCCACAACTTCTCTGGGCAACCTGTGCCAGTGTCTCACCACCCTACCAGTAAAGAATTTCTTCCTAATCTCTAATCCAAATCTACCTTCTTTCAGTTTAAAACTGTTACCCCTCATCTTATCCCCACACTCCCTGATAAAGAGTCCCTCCCCATCTTTCCTGTAGGCCACCTTTAAGTACTGGAAGGCTGCTATAAGGTCTCCCACAGGCCTTCTCTTCTCCAGGCTGAACAACCCCAACTCTCTCAGCTTGTCCTCATAGGAGAGGTGCTCCAGCCTTCTGATCATCTTTGTGGCCCTCCTCTGGACTTGCTCCAATAGGTCCATGTCTTTCTTATGTTGGGGACTCCAGAGCTGGACGCAGTACTCCAGGTGGGGTCTCACCAGAGTAGAGGGGCAGAATCACCTCCCTTGCCCTGCTGGCCACACTTCTTTTGATGCAGCCCAGGATGTGGTTGGCCTTCTGGGCTGTGAGCGCACATTGCTGACTCATGCTGAGCTTCTCATCAACAAAGATCCCCAAGTCCTTCTCCTCAGGGCTGCTCTCAATCCATTCTCCACCCCGCCTGTATTTGTGCATTGGTTAGTTAGAGTTAAGTAGGTTAGTAGAGTTAATAGAAAGTATCCCCTCAACTTCTGTGTGTTCTGCAATCAAGTCACAAGTCTGAAGTTCTTGCTCATGCAAAACTTCAACTTTCAAACCTTCTAGTACTTTCTGCACGAACGAGGAGAAAAAACAGACACAGGTTCTGGGATAAGCCTGTATATAAATAACTATATTTCTTGGTAGGAAGAAGGAACAGGCATTCAAAGATTACTTTCTGTCAGAAATAGGAGGGGGGTGTATTTTCTTTTAATTTTATTTTAACACAAAACCAGTTTTGCTGGTGTACCACGAAATGCCAATCTCATAGAATGTCCTGTTCAAAAGGCACAGCTTATAATAATTCTAAGTTAGGGTAATTTCTAAGCAGGCACTTGATATATATTTGGAAGAACAGAATCCTAATTCCAGCATTTCTAAGCCATCCAGTATTTGATCATGCAATCTTAACACTAGACTGCTAACACGGCCTTTTTTGTGTATAGCATTCATATATACTGCCACATGAAAATTCTACTTTTACTGATTAGCAATCACAATCTAGAGCAGTGTAGGATGAAATGGTTTAATATGAGTGGTCATCTCCTTGCCCTTTATGAAAAGGTAGATAAATAAGCAGCTGAGACATCATTGTATAACATCATATTGTATCATACACCCCAAAAAAGCATTTATCATACACACTTTCCTGAAATATTTTTAGAAAGGACCGTATTTTGCAAACCTAACTATGGATAAAAAGGCGTATAGCTACATTTATAGTACAGAAAAGTGCGACAACCATTTTTTCTTCATGTAATTTTTTAAAGAATCTTCCCTTTAGATATAAAAAAGTATTTTGAAAACTAATATTCTAAACCCAAAGCATTCTTTGCCTAATTTACCAAAAATCTATAGTTTATTTTTCGTTCTCCAAGACCTTGAAACTACTGAAATAAGACAATAAAACCTGGGAGCTCCTCTAAAAACCCTCTAATAAAAAGCACTAGGATGCATAAAAAGTATCATAAAGTTTGGAAAGACACGAGGATTTTTTCACTTCCTTTTCATCTTACCTGAAGTGTAAGGCGTTTAACTGCATTCCACACTATTCCAATAAATTCCTTCATTCTTTCTTCAGGACTTCTGCAGCTTTCAGATGAGTTCAGCATGGTTTTCACAGGAAGTGACAAAGGACGAGATTCTAATGCAAACAACAAAACTCAGTTACACAAAGAATAGGTAACTAATATACTTACTGGTAGCAAAGAAAAGGATTACTTATTTTAAATTCTAAAAGAGATTTTTCTCACACTATTTATCTCACTATGGACTTAATAATAGTGTGTCTATTATCAGT
Source organism: Anarhynchus alexandrinus (assembly GCA_008711295.1). Classification (NCBI taxonomy): domain Eukaryota; kingdom Metazoa; phylum Chordata; class Aves; order Charadriiformes; family Charadriidae; genus Anarhynchus; species Anarhynchus alexandrinus. The sequence continues at coordinate 2,159,636 of VUYV01000107.1, forward strand.
TTTAAACTTGGCAATACAACTGTATCAGTTAAGCCTGGTGAGAAACGCAATGAAATGAAATGCTTAAACTTTTTTTAATGTAAACTGCTAAGAAAATATTATGATGAACGCTTGACCTAAGCAAATTAAGACAGTTTTCAAAGTGTGATAACCTATGTGGTGATGGAATAGCAATCCAAGAGGTTTTCACATACATTGCTGCCAGTGTAATGTAAAAAAGGTTTTAGTTCTCTAAACTCGTCATAAGTAATGAAAGAAAGCCCGTATTAAACTACTGCTCTTGATTTTTCTTTGAAAAAATCACTTAAAAACTTGAGTACGCCTCCAAAAAAAAAAAGGCATTAAAAATAAACCATTTTCTTACATTGTGAAGCTTAACAGTAGTAAAGTATGAAATATTTCAGGAAAATCAATGTATTCTAGTAAAAAAAAAAAATTTCCTTAAATTTTTAGTTATTAATTAACATCAATATGAAAAGATTTTAGATAACAGAAGCATTTAATTGAATACGAGCACAGTAGAACTTCAAAAGAGGAGTGAGGAGATCAAGCAGTAACTACAAATTCATAAAGGACTGTATGAGTGGTACATAGCTCCTCCTGTCATCTCTTACAGAATATCCTCCTTCTTATGTTTTGGGATACCCACCAAATTATTGTCAGCTTCTTCAATATTTCCAGTTTTGGCCTACACGTTGTTGAGCTGACAAAACTGCAGGAATAAATTATGAAGTCTTCATGACTTCATTTAAAACTAAACTGAAATCAGCACAAGTGTGACAATTTATGCCTCCCAATTATATAGCTAGGAGAAACCTGTGGCATACAAACTACAGAAAAATTCTTAAAACAGAATTATGCTATCAAGTGAACTCAGGTAAGCAAAAGTATATGACCCTTGATATGCATCACTGGGTCTTCAGACAGTTTTGATCATGCAAGGAAACTTGCAAGGAATTAAAAATGAAACATCTGAGAGGCGAATATCTGCCAAGAGCGTGCAACGTTAATGCCACTTGAGGAATTAATTTGTGACATTTTTCCCATCAAGACTAGAAAAGACCAGACTTGATTAATATTCTAGACAAAATCCTTCAACAAATAGTATTTTTAACGATCTGAAAAGAGAAGCATTAACTTTATTAAACTGATGGGGAATCAAAAAAAATCAAAGGGAGAGGTGGTCAAAAGACTGAAAGAGAAGGTTTACGGCTGCAGTATAATTAGTCCTCTCAGATATTCCTGGCTCCCATTATAGATCTACTAGAATGATAAAGAATGACATTTGGATCATGAGACTGGAAAAAGCGTGACATTTCAGGACTGTTTGTTGTCAGCTGTGCTGAAGAGACAAACAAGTAAATTATTCATATGAAGAAGCAACGTGGAGTAGCTATTTCATAACATTTTCTCATGTGGACACTTTTGTGCCATGCAGTGAGTATTCCACCCATGTTATGAATGTATTAACTTAAAACAAAGGCATGCAATGAGGAATAGCTGTTCTGCTTTAACTTCTTACCCTACCTCAGTTCACATCATCTTCTCTGTGTAGTCAGACCCTACACTACACATATTACAAGGTAAGAATCAGGAACAGCTTCAGTATCAAGAAATGTTAGAATAAAAGAGTTACTGGTGTATAGAACTCCAGAATACAAGTGTGGATAAGGGTGAGAACAGTATACAAAGTCACTGTAAGACTCCAGAAATCTCACAGGCAGGAATGCTTCAGGTCAGGATGAACAGCTAAATATAATGTAATATTATATCTTTTACAGCACAATCAGCAGGCAATATCAACATCCTACATCACTGAACAAGTGCATTCCTCCTGAGAGGGATCTAAAGCTAGGTTTTGTTCCCGTCTCCCATATTTTGTTTACTGGGAAGCACACTCTGCTAATTCTCTCTCAATTAGGGGAATCAACTTTCTAATGCCAGAAACAGCTATTTGCGAATTAAAAATAAAATTAGCTGGCCAAAGCGCCACTTGTTTCTCTCCATATATGTACAATTCAAACCTGCAAAGCTGTTTCAAATTCCAGGAACATCCATGATAGACAACAGCTTCACTGTAATACCTCATACTCAACTGGAAGACCAAAAAACCAAAAGCCTTGAAACCCAACAAACAGATAAGGAACCATTCAACCAGAAATCATGGAAAATAGAGAAAGCAAAAAATAAAAATAAAGAAGTAAAAAGAACTGTTTCAGAGTGGAAAAAAGAATCAAGCACAGAAGTAACTCCTGAAAAGAAGTCCTCTGTTAATTTTTTTTCCTGTACTGGTAAGTACCTGAGTTTTGTCTGAAGGGATGCTGGGACAGAACAATGTCTTAATGCCCTGTCGGGCAAGGCCATCAGTAGGTGACAGTGGCTAAGAGACTGTAGCAGTCTGGTGTGGCTATCATGTGTGTTTGGCTAGTCTTCTATAGTGGACATGTAGACTGGATCAGCTCCATCTGCCTCAGTCTGAAGGTTAATCTCCTAAAATAATTATGCTACTCAGCTACTACTGAACTCAAAACCTAGGAACACTTCCTGGCACTGTAATCAGCCTTGTGTTGAAGCCAGGAGCCAGTCAGCAATAGCTACATAGAAAATATGATTTGTATGAAACAAACTGATGAGGAAAAAAAGAGGGGGGGGGGGCTGCTTCAGGTTGTACAAATTGAATTTTTAATACAACCTGTATACAGGAACATAAAGTGTTCCTACTCTCATCTGCTAGTCCCATATTGTGTAACTGGTATTTTTGTAAAAATATACACCACAACTATATCAGTCAAATATCAATCACTCAGATGCTACCACACTCACCATCAGTTTCAGAACACACACTGGTAATGAGCATACTTTTTTAAAAGGACTGATCAGATCAATCAGGATTGAGCTACCAAAAGCAGCAATTTTCATATTTCATTTCACAATTTATGGTTAAAGTATAGAAGGAGCTCCAAGTGGCAATCCTGCAAATTGAAGGATGATGCCACTAGGCAAGACTTACAGGTATAAATTCTAGATGGAGGTGTCTTTCTTATATAGACATATGCCTCCGTCTTTATGTTTTTTAGCCTACTGGGAACTGGTTGCTTTAGAAGTCTGATCCATAAAATACTCAAAAGTTTTAAAAAGAAAAAGATCTTTGGGGAAAGCAGTGCTATTCTGTGCTATGAATATTCAGTGCCTCAGATATCTCATGCATTAAGAGGACAGCAGTTTCTTTCTGGTTCTCTCTGGTTGGAAAAGGTTATTCTGTTGCAGGCGAACCCATACTTTCAAGTGATCCCCAAAAGCTCAGAGAGCTCCTACTGAAAGACAAGGGTCATGGAGAGACACCCATGCAGCAGCCTGCAATAGGATAGCATCACCACCATCCTACCATACGCCCATACTCAAAATGCATCTGTCATATGACCTCAACAAGCTGGCCACGCTTTCCTTCCCACATCAAATCATCTGTCATACAGCTTCTCACACATCAGAACAGAGCTAAGCTGAGAAAAATCCTATTGCAAACTAATCATAGTTACTAAGAGGCCATGACAGAAACACACATGAACATTAATAGTAATTAAAAGAAGAAAGAAATCAAAGGAAAGCGTACTGTTATTACATGGCTTTTCCTGTAAAGATTGTTCCTCTGCTAAAATTAAAAGTAGTCCCCATAGCGTCAAAGAACTCATTGGGATTTCTTAACATCTATTCACATTTTCATGCATTAAATAGGGATTTTTATCAGAAATAAAAACAAAAATACCAAGGTGTTTGCAACAAATGCAAGCCATTAAGGAACTGATCAAGGGGTCTAAGGGATTAGAAATGAGATTAAAATGCAGTGGAGGAGAAAATTCAAACTTCAAACAACTCTGAAAAAAATCTAAATGGCCCACAGAATTTTTTTTGCAGGAAGATTGCAGGAAGGTTTTTTCATATGTAAAACAAAACAAAAACTAATCCCTCCCCCAAAAACCCTACCACCTACTTAAAACTTACTTGCTCTTTTCTGTACACCAGCAGGTTTTGGTTTATATATATAATGTTGTGCAAAAGTAAAAATTCAGCGAGACTTGTTTTTTATAAAAGCTTGTTTGTAATTAGGTTTGCATTCCAATTTCCCTCATAAGTCTACATATTTTTGTATTTGCAACACAACAGAACATATATGTCTGTATAGAGAGATATACGGAAGAATTACATATTATTCACACTTTTGTGTATAGATATACAATGGCCAAAGAAATGTGTTCTATTCTCATAGAATGCATTTCCATATAATATTTTGTTCCATGATTTGATACTAAAACATTATACGTATGTAAGAACTCACAAAAACAGAGGAATATCTTGTTAAAAATACTTTCTATCTTAATGTACTATTTCTTCCCACAATCCAATTCAAAAATTAAAAGTTAATCCAAGTAGCAGGCTCATTGAAAGCATTAGGTGAAGCTCAAAGCTTTATTTATCAGTATTTTCTGAACCATCAGTATTCATCAGAAGTGTTTCACAAATATTCCCATTTTATTTTTGCAGTATCATAAGAGAAGTTATTCCCTATGCCTCCATTCCTGTATGGCTGATATTTGAATTATTTGCGTAACTGAGATTTTTTGCCTAAGGATAGACTATGATGATCTGTGTGTAAAAAAGTTTGCACTCATCAGGATGTTTGAGAATAAAAAAACTTAAACCAGCAGAAAGTCCCTTTAAGGTCATAAAACTATGCAATATATTTACCCACATACTGAACAGTCTTTGCGTAAATAATTTCTTTACTGGGCTTTGAGCGTTTTTGCATTCTACTTTACTAACAGTGCAGATAATACATTACTTTTATCAACCAAGACAATAATTGAGCCACACATGCCTGACAAGTAGGCAGAGCAAGTCCTTTACACCCAGGGAAACGGCAGCAGAGTTGTAGTGACTACATTAGAACGGTCATTCAATCAGTTAGCAGCAGAATAAGTGTTAAAATACAGAGGCTTTTGACTTTTTACCCAACATGCCTTTTTCTAGAGTAAACATATGTCAGTAAACAAAGACAAATGTGATATTAACATAACGGATCTTTCTGTGTGAAAGTGGGGGTTGAATAGGGAATGGCTGCGGTCAGCATTTTCTTCCACCAAATTTTTAACGACTGCTGCAGTATTTCTGGCAAAAAATGCCTATTTAGTTCTGGGAACAAAAATAAAAGGACTGACACTTTCATACAAATCAGTAACAGCCTTTCACAGGCAAAACTGAGCTACTATATTAGTAATTACAAAAATGTGTTATATGTGTGTTCATATCTAAAGACCATGCCTGAAGTTACCTTAATCTTGCTTACCATTCCAAATAAATTTTGTACCTATGAAGTAAGAATTTCAGCCTGTGGATCTGCAAAAACTTTTCTGGTAAATGCAGGAGGAATTCTGCTTAGTTTTTGGCCTTTTTAAAAATACACTGAAAGTTTCTTAGTCTTTTAAATATAATCTAAAAATAAACACCCATTCTTTCTCTCTCAGCTTTGAATTTCTCCATACAGAAAGCGGGTTTGATATACTACATTGGCTTTGTGCTACTGATGTTTTTGAAATCCATACACTAAAATGAAGAAATCACGCCATCATAACACATAACATCATAATTGTCAAACATTTTACTAGCTATGAAAACTCACAATAATTATTTTCCAATATAGGTATGTGACTGTCCAGCCATTTAAAAGTTACTATAAATCATCTGTCCCTGGAGACATTCCTTTTAAATAATCCTTCCAAGAACTAAACCCCATTTATAAAAATATGAAAACCCTAGTTTTTTCAGGCACCCTAGGTAAGTGAGCATCAGATTTGAATTCCTATATGTTACTTTACCTATTTAGCATCTATTTCATTTCATTCATCTTCCCAAATAAATCATCAGACATAAATTTCATGGCAGGCATGAATAAACGATAATCATTCAGTTCATTGAGCAGAAATAGAGACCTACTAATTCAAATACTTCAGATAATCCATTGATTTCTCACCAGAGAGACTTCTCTCACATTTGCCAGTTTCTTGCATTCCAACAACTCATTTTAGCAGGAATCTAGTTCAGCATTCTAGTTGTACTTTAGGAAAAAAAAAAATCAGTAACCCCTTCCAGTTTTGCTAAGTACAGGTGATATTCTGCCACACTGTACTCAATAGAAAGTTTATTAGTTTAAGATGAAACTTCAAATAAAACCACTAACACAGCATCAGCTGGTCTAACTAAAATAGAGACATGCCTACATTTAAAGCTTCCTCTTTTCTCCACTTTTATGGAGAAGTATTTAATAACCATTCAGAAATATCTCATGTCTATACTTCGAAGGAATTTAAAGAATTACTTGAGTAAAGCTTTCAAAATCAAATTACTAACACTTCCCATAACAACCAAGAAGTTGCAGTTATAATAAGTATCTAACGACCAACTTATAAGTGTGTTATTATATCTACACTATCGAATGTTAGGAAGTGATGAAAAGGAAAGGCGGGGAATCTCTTTCTTTGCCTGTTTTCCTATGGAAAGGAGTCTTATGCAATCCTATACACCATGCATATGCAAGCAACTCATTTGTCCTCTAATTCATTTTGCATTTGCTGGTCAATATAAATCAAATTTGACAGGATAAATTTTTCAAAGATACCACGTTTCTACAAGCTCTGGGAAAATAAGTAAGAAGGGTAAAGGAGGTACAAATTGGCAGTGGGAGCTCTGTCCTTGTTAGAAATCAGACAGGTTATACAGGACAGAGAATATAAAGGCCATCTAAGACAGAAACACAAGAGATTCTTCCAAAGTGTAATGATTTCATGTCCTATCTTTCTCTCCATATGCACATATTCTTACGCACCGCATATACACTTCCTGCTGAATGGAACAGTGCTGGATTCTTTTCTCAGCTTTGAATTTGGGACTTATACTCCACAGTAATACTGAAATTGTAGTGGAATTAAATGACCAGTGAACACTGTCTGACCTGTGGACCTGATCAACCTGGCCTATAGAAAAAAAGCTGTCCAAACCCCACCATTGTTTAATTCTTTTTTGCAAATGCCTTCGCAATCTGTCCACCGGACAACAAAATGGAGCAATCTGTGGTCACAGGCACTGGACCTAGTGATGAAAAACACTTGCCTGCTGTCATGTGCCCTGATGTACACTCACGACATGGCTGAAATGCAGTCACCCCCTGTACCATGACCAAATACCTGGCTGTTGCACAAGGGGGATCAGAAAAATTTTATGTGACAAGTGTACTTTCAGTTATGGGACAGGGCATTTAGTTTTCAGGTGCCTTTGTAAGAGGCTGTGGGGCCTACTCCCGCTGAAAGGTTGTGACTTCTTAGATGATGCATTAAATTCAACTTACCTCCCTATCCTGTGGCTATAAGAAAAGTCAACTTTCAGGATTCTGAGTGAGAAAAAAAATTAACTTTTTCAGCCTCTCTGAAGTAGCTTCTTTCATTAAAAGCATTCCTTGTACAAAAGAGCATGTGTGAGGCTACTTTTCTACTGTTACTGAAAAATTAGATGCCACAGTCACTGAGTTATACCTCACAAGACAGTACCAAATTTGTGTCTGGTATATCATGGTTACTTCCAAGAGCTGTTAAACGTTGGATGTTCCGGTAGATGTTGGTGAAATTAAATGTCAGTGTAACGGCTACAAAAAGACCTCACTATGAGGCAGTGAAAAAAAACCCCAAAACCAATTTCATCTTTATGCATGGAAAATGTTATTATATTTTTCAAACAAAGTGAAAATAATTATAATAATTTAAGAACTTAATATGAATGAAATCTACACATTATTTTAGTAATGAATGAGCACCCATCTCAAATGTGTGAAAACAGACAATTTGGCTTTAATCATTATTCAACAGTGTGCACAGGACAGCTTTCAAAGACTGCCTTATCCATCTACTGCAGCCCACAGTATCTTCCTGTATAGGTATATTACATATGCTATATATATGCATAACATACTTATACTACCACTATCCAGACACAGCAGCTATACTTCTATGTACAGATAAGGGTCTGCAAATCACTTTTCATTGAGCTAACAGGGAACTGCTGAATTGCTGAATGGGAGAAGTGGGTGGATGGAGGAATTGACATAAATACGTACTTTTTTTTTTTAAAAAAAATATTCTTTCTTTATCACCTTGCTTGTTCATAGCCACATCATAACATTAAAAGCATATATTCTATTATCTTACTCTGGTTTTGAAGCCTCTGTGGTTAAGGAGATTTATAAATAACTACAATTTGAGACTTAAGAACAGAAACCTTGGATTTTCACAGACAGAGACCATATAAATAGTAGTTTTGCTCTTTTCCCATGCTTCATTTTTGGCAAGGTCTCAGCAGCCATTAACTAATAAAGTGAACTCAAGATCAATGTTTTAAATCATTTTACAGCTGTGATTACAAACTGCTTTCATTTAATATATAGGGTTGGTTTCTAGCAGTTCTCAAGGGAGTGACTGCTGAGATCATGCTAGACTTGAAAAAGATAAATTCAAAATCACCACCTGAATAGCATGATTTTAAGATATAAGCTCTTTCAATCGGCAAAGACTATGCATATGTGCTTGGTATCAATGTAGGAATCAGTTTTATAAATGTAGGAATCTCAGTTTTCTGTCAATTTAAGGCATCTGTAGCTAGAGCCTTGATGATTAAGATATACAAGGCTTACAAGGATCATTGCCCGTTTTACCTAAAATGTTTTTGTAGCATAAATAGCATTATGCATCCTAAACCTATAATCAGTGTGATACTCCTGGTTTAAAAAGGTCAGACAAGTAATGAAAGAAAACTCAGACAGCAAGTAGGTGAAATTAAAAGAAAGGAAAGAAAGCAAAAAATTGTGGGAGGGACCCAGAAAACCCAGAAATGAATTATGAAAGGAAGGATCTGCTGAAACTTCTCTGAGAATGAGATCTCACCTTTCACACTTGTATCCATCCAACCTTTTCTAACTGGTGGCTTTGTAATCAAAGCAGAGACTTTTTTTTGTGACATGACATACGTGTTAGTTTTCACTGTCCCCTGAATCTTCCAGTGCAAAGTCAACTCTGTCAAACAGGGCACAAAATGAACTCCACAGGAAAAGCTTCTAATCACATGAAGTTTCAGGAGGCTGTACAGGGAACAAGGCTACATGGCACTGTAGCGTGACATGGCTCTCCTTCCTTTCTTTAATTAAGGGAAATCTATGTGGTCTACTGAAGCAGGCAGATAGCATCCCTTTAAATAATTTCATCGGTATACAAGGCTTTTGCTCTTTGGCATTCATTTTACATTTCTACTGCCCATTTTTGCACATAAATCTCAAATACTTCAGGTGTATTACACCTGGCATTTTATCTCCAGAGTATAACAAATTGGTAGACATTTTAAAATGCAGGCTCGCCTTCAAACGAGCAGTGTCAGGCATACTACATCTTGAAAACAAGCAAAACAGACCCTCTGCTATATGTATGTAGCTTCACTTAAAAAATAGTAACTTTTTTCAACCAATTTTAAACAGTTGATAATTAAGGAAACCAAATTTAGTAATCTCTTCTTTAAAAGACTGCTTCTCATTCTAAAAAGAAAATGCTTAGTCAATGTTATCTCATGAGAGAATTAGTACCATCACCTTTCATTTATTAGTATCAAACTCTATGCCACAAAGTTATTTTATAGAGAAGCAAATATCTGCTTAATCACAGAAACTAAAAAAATTTTAAAAAAGTTTAAAAAACTAAAAAAAATTTAGGCTAAACCTATTTGATAAACTGAATGAGTAAAGTAAGTGGTAGCCAACATAAATGAAACTTAAAAATTAACTTTTCATTTTTGCAGCAATGTGTGTTGTACTAAGTAAGTGAAAACACATCTTGATATTGACTTCAAATTAAAAAGTGGAAGAAGTTGAGATGCACAGAGATGCTTCTTTTGCTTTTAGGACATTATTTATAATTTATCATTTTATAATTTCTGCACTCACACACACAAAACCCAAGACAAATGCAAAACTGGCATTCATGGCATTTCTAGATTTTGAACAATAACGTTCGCTTTCAGTAGACTATCCTGGTGTGATCATTACTGCAGAAAAGATAATACTCAAGGTGAAGAATAATAAAGGCTAAAGATCAAAACTGGTTACCAAGCTGAGCAGGTACCAGACTGGGACACTAATTTTCAAAACTCAAGTACAAAGCTACTTCTGCAAACTACATGCATACTTTTATGAAATGCTAATTAACACAAACCAATCTAGTACCTGATCATGCAAATAGCTAGTTTTGAAAGTCAAATATTCAAAATTACAGCAGTTTCTCTAATGATTTACACCTTCGTGCTTTGTTGACAGGCACAGGTAGAATTAAACTCAAGAAGAAACATGACATATCATTTATGACGCTGACATAGCGGAATAGGTGATAAACATAGCTAAAAGAAGAACATACTTAGTACAGTCATTTCATTACAGGCAAAAATAAACAAAATTAATAAATGAAGGGTAAAAATAAAAGGATAAATGGTAAAAATAAAGGGTATTCATAAATGAAATAGAAAGAAGCCTTTGAAATGAATCTATTATTTTACTACCAATGATAACATGGCAACCTATATAATATTCAGCAAACAGATTTACTGGTTTTAGTCCTTTTTCATCTCAAAATAACAATTAACCCTACAACTAATGGACAAGACCGCGATCTCGGTTTCAGCAGACAACATCTTGAAGTACTTCATGATTATCTGGAAATAAACACCAATGCAAAGGAAAAGAATTTGCTCACTGTATTTCAGCAGGATTACCAAAAGTCTCAGCTGGATAGTCACTTTTTTTTCATCTCCTACTTTACTACTTGCAGACAGTACTATAAGAATACATAGCCTAAAAACTCCCAGAAAGTTGGATCTTCTTGATTACTGATAATGAAGTTTAACTTTAGCACACTTCAGTGGCCAGAAAATATTCCATAATTTAATAATTTCTTGAGCTCCAGAAATAGAAGTGCCAACAAATGCATTTTCTATTGGACAGTGATTTTTAACTGTTTATGCACAAATCTTGACTTCCATACATGCCAGACTTTAAGCAATGTGAACAGACTGACTGAAATCAAAGAGATTAATCACAGTGTACAAAGTCTGATACAATTATGGACTACACTATTAAGTATCAAGGAAAATAGCAGATATTGTATTGAAAGCACATCTCCTTTATCTTGTTTTAGAAAAGGTGTTACATGAAACTATCAGGGCCCCAAAGATAAGACCTAAATGAAAATGAGAAGAAAATTAAACATATATTTCAAAACTGCAAGTTTGATTATTGTTAATTTAAAAAGTTGTAATTTTCTAGAAGAGTATTTCTTTAAAACTGAAAGTCGTTCCACAGTATTTGCACAGCTGATGCTGTTCAATTGTGGATGCATGTTACCGGGGGAGGTTGCAAAGGCAGAATGGCTAGTTTCAATTAAGCGATCACACGTACCTGTTACTGTTTTTGTTTTGACAGGGCTGCTGGCATACTCAGAGGCTTGATTTGACTGCTGCCTTGCCAAAGGTGCACTTCCAACTGACGCTTCATCCTCTTTTTTTCGACTTACTGACACACCAAGTGGAACAGTTCCTACAGACTGCTAGAAAAAGAAGTGCCTTGTGAACCACTCAAAACCAAAACACATTACTATTGAATTATGACATTGTCATGAGAAGCATGTCTTGAACTACATATTTTGAAACGCATAGAAGACAACTTGAAACAATGATTGGATCACATATATTTTGAAAACAAGTTATGAAACGCCACATTCAGACTTGCACTTGTAATTTTTTGTTAGTCCTATTAGTCTGAATAAAAGCTCTATAACAAAAAATGAAATATAATTTATTAACTTAAAATACCATGCTTGTTAGCCAATCAAAATGCATATGAATAAACCTGGATGATCACCAAAGCAAAATAATTATGTAAATGTTAAATGGAAACTGGAAAATATGAAGATCCCAAAGTTTTGCAAAGAAATTTATCAGCCTTCCTTAAACTTCAAAAGAGAAGATGCATTGTCATATATACATTATTATATTTGTTCCTCAAATTTTAGGCATAGAATTTAATTCTGATCACTACTGATCTTAAATTGTTTTGTCTTTCAAGCACATCAGTAAATGACAAACTGCTCAAAATATGACACTGTTAAACAAAACTGAAGACATTAATAAAATCTAGTTTGAAGGACTACATCCTTATTTTAACATTAGAAAAGAATTATGTGTATTTATCCATATGGGTTCTGGAACTGGAGGTCCACAAACGAATACAGTCTATTGGCTTTGTTGTTACATTTTTTTATTAACACAAGCTAGAAAAGACAAAATCATTTAAAAATTGGATCCTCAACTTCGCTGTACAGTTGACTGTTAACATTTTGCTGTAGCATTAGATGCTATATAAATCGTAGATGTATCCCATTTGACAAAAGCAGGATATTTCTACCGTTGATTTTGCAGAGGGTTATCATTTAAAGATGACAGAAGTTTTTTTCTAAAGATCAGACATTAGGATTACTTGCATCTTAATCAATTTTTGTGTAATTTAATTTTGTTGGTATTGGAGTGAAAATGTAATCCATATAGCTGGGTAATGAGAAACCTCACACGTTGCATTAGGAATCTCTGTGGGAAACAAATTCGTGTGAGGCGGGCAACGTGCTTGTAAATTTTCTCCAATAGAAAACAGATCACTGAATCAAGCAGCGTGCAACACGTGCACACATACAAAACCCCAAAACAAACAGAAAATCATCTAATTGAAGGAGAATGACTTCCAAACGCCTTCGCTATTTTCCACTATAAAAGTAAATTAAAATAAGAAAGACAATCAACTATTTAATCCTACTCCAGTGAAAACAATCAACTTATATATACAGTGGTATGCAAAGTTAATAGGAAAATACTAATGTCAATGACAAACAGAACTCTAATCTCTCCTCCTCCCTCTCAACACACAGTCATCAGCTTTGTCTCCAAAAGCCCTAAAAAGTCATTCTGGAATACAGTAACATGCCACTTTGGTGTCCTCTAGCCATAACAACAACAAAAAAAACCTCATCAGCTTTGAAAAGACAAGTTTTACACCACAGAAATACTATCCGCATGCATACAGAGAGTCTGAAGTTTTGTAAACTTTCGTCAGACACTTTACATCACTTATTTTCAAAATTTAGCGGTTCATCTGATACAACTCTTCATAAGGCAAAGCCATCTGCAGCTTTCCCATGACACCAACTGTTGAGCCATGATTGGGCAATTCTGGACATAACACTGCAAGAACATTGACTTGCCAAAGTGAAGCAAGAGTTTCTGAAGAATAAACACAGACAACACAAAACAGTAAAAAAGACAATAGGATGGGAAATACTGTCTGAAGATGCAGTATCTTTTTCTGAACCACTGAAGAAACGGATCAGCAAAATATAATAATAAGTTACACCACTAGTCATATAGTGAAAAACATCAAGGCTATCACAGCCAGACAAAGCTGGAAAAAATTATGACCAAATATTGAGTGCTTGAGTGCTGATCTGGACAATGAAACAGCTGTTTCATCTTTGCTCACTGAAATCAAGCCTGATGTTGCTGTTGATGACGCCCAGTACAATCTTGTCAGGTTTTTGGCAAAAGATTTCTGGTTAAAAGAATGCAGAAGATGAAAGATCAACGTTGAACTGGATGGAAAAGGATCATCAAGATTTGGGTTTTAGCCACAAACTGATGAGGAAATTGTGGCTTGGGAAATAGCAGATGACAAGAGCCCCACAGCTGTACGAGAAGATGAATCTGATGGGAAAGGAGACATTGCAGGCAAGTGTTATCATAAGCATTTCATCACAAGAATCCAAAAAGCTAGCTAGAAAGTAATATGTAGTAAAGTTTAACACACCTACTTGGCAGGTAAGCTTTATAGTTACTAATTGGTAGTGTTGTAAAGAAGATAGATAAAGAACATTTAATAAAGTTATGGAACTACGGCAATATTAATATGAGGTTGGTTTGTTGACACAAAGTCAAAATTGGATTCTGTTCTAGAATACTGACCACAGTTTCATCAATGAAATAATGTTTTGTGCCTATTAAACAGTGAATACTAGATTAATAATGATTCATGGTACTCAAAATAAGAAAATTTACTACTTTTCCAGTATAATTATTACAATTAACTTTTAAAGCGGTGGCTAAAAAACTACAGGAAAGCTATCCTTTTCCAAATTTAAATTTTATTGACACAAATAATCTAACACATTACACACCGTGTTAAGTATGTGTACACAAAACACACATATACATATATGCTATTTATGCATGTAAATGGATCAACAGATACAGATTATATTTTTTATTTTACTTCACACTGTGCAGTCAACTTGACTTTGGAAATGATAAAGATCCAAAATCAGAGAAAGGCACAGAACAATAATAGCTGAAAACCAACCTGCCAAAAATACCAAGCCCCAAGTATTTCCTGATTTATGTGGAGATATGCCAACTAACTGAAGCTAAAATATCCTGTAAAGAGGGCTAGTGGAAATTTGCCCCAGGTAGAATAAATTAGTATTTTATTTTACTTGGGATTTTTGGTAATTAAATATTTTATTTCTGAATTATAACTTCCCACGAGTGTGAGGCTGAAGAGAATGCAGGCAGAGCTGGGAACATAAGAAATGTGTTCCAAAGAAAACTTGACCAACTGAGCAGACACTTAACTTTCATTTGAGGGATGCCTATACAGTCACTTCCCTGATAACAAACCAAAGGCAAAAGAATATTCCAAGATAGGAACTTCACTATTATTACTAAAAGAAAAAATGAAGCACCGGCATGTGAAAAGTAGAATTCAGAAGCCTCAGCCCAGAGATGGGTTGCCATCTTTGAAATGATGCCAAACCCAGATATCCCATATGGTGGATGCTGCATGCACACAGACTGATGTGCACATGTGCAGTCGTAGCTCGCAACCAGCAAGCAGGAAGAAAAATTAATGGTCTTTGGAATGGGGACAGATGGCAGTCCTACTCAAGACATGGTGTTTTGCGAACACCTAAGATCGCTGTCATGCAGTCACTACCTGCCTCAGAGAAGGATATTTACCTATGCTGCAAGACTGTCCCAAGCTGCTCCAGAACAAGCTCCAACAGCATGGAGGATCTACCATGCCCACCTTGCAACAAGTTCTAATATCATGAAATCACAATTGCTGCTTGACTAGGGAGTTACATTTCATTGTTTTGATTTCCAAAATTAATAATACAAGCACACACCTAAATTGATTCAGAGACCTGAAACAAAACTAGGCATTAGGCCTAGTTCCCAATTAAACATAATTAATAAAATTACATTTAATTAAAATTAAATTGATTCCTAATTAAAAAGATTAGGCATGCCTAACCCCCGGGATTCACAAAAGCACCTTCTTTCCTGGTAGATTAACTTGCTAATTCAGCGAAATTCTGTGACTGCTTTAGGTAGGAATTTCAGGTATGCTCAGAAAGGGCTCTGCTGGGATAGAAGACCAATCACAGATTAGCTGTAATCTTTCCAAACTTATGTGATGAACTGATGTCAGCCAAGAACGTCCAAATTTTCACCAACTGATGAAAGCATTCTATCAGCGGTTTCAAGGGGCCTCTGAAAGTAGAAGCTATAAGGTTCAAGTCCCATGTAGCTTTAGTTCCTTAAGTAACTTCATTCCTACATCCTTCAAAAACTTAATTGCGTTCCTTGGGGTAAGGGGTGACAGATCCCAACAGGGATAAACACAGTGTTTTTGGCCTGCAGGCAGTATCAGAAATTGAAACCTATTACAATTTGAGAAATCTTTGCACACCAAGAAGATAATTAAGTCTACCATAGAAACATGCTTGTTTTATCAAAGCCTTTCCTGCTGTTTTTCAAGGTAAAAGAGAAAAACTAGAACTAAAGAAGGGCAACACAGCTCTACCCTCAACAGCCAATTTTGGTATAACACAGAAAAATCTTAAGTTTGGGTACTGAAACTTACCCTTACATGGTGTTATTCATTCATTGCCATTCATTACCAGAAGTGTTTGGCTCTTAAAGACACAATGATCTGCAATATTCCGATAGTCATCCAAAGACAGATCAAATTAGAGGAATCACTTGTTCTACATGAGTCTACTGACCCAGTCATGATGTCAAAATTATTTCATCTTAGGCAAACATTCCAGAGAGACCACTGATGCAGACCTCTGAATGAAGAATTGCCCAAATCATACCATCAAGAGTTAATAATATCATCAGCTCACAATGAACTTCCCGTAAAGTAGTGAAAGGATTCTATAAAAGTAAAATCTTCCATGGTGTAGATGTTCACAAAAAAAGGGAGAAATTTGAATTCTGGAATCACGTAGGTGTATTACATTCCAGCGCTTTAAAGCATGATGAATCTAGAAGAGGTGCAATGTCTTTTCCTTAGTTGTTCCTGTATGCGACTAAGGATGTTCTCCCTGTACTGCTGGTTTTAGATCTACCCCATTACTGAAATACTCATTAAACTAGGTACTAACACACACACGTACAGAACAGCCAAAGAAAATGACAGAAATATGCAGCCATACATATTATGCCATATTATGTACCTACATATGTGTAGATACACATTTTTGATAGTTTCATCTTCAGTAAAATTAGTCATTTTTATCATAGAAATGAGTAATATAAGAAAAGTATTGACAAGCGATGGAGGCTTTATAGTAATGTTTCTTTGAGAAAAAAGATTACATGCACTCATTTATATATTCACTGCAAAAAGTATCACATACCTGATTGTCTCATATCAAAGTATAGCTAAGGCTTTTTTACCAAGGAAAACAAACTCTTCCAATATTTATTTGTGCAAAACTAAGTCCAGGCTCTTATAAGAGAGTAAATATATGAAAAACACCACTGGTTTACAAAAATAAAACAAGCCACATCTCAAAAAGTAGTCAAAATGAAATATTAAAATTACTGGAAACAAGGCCTCTAAATGTAGCTTTGTTCTGTTTTTTAATAGGGAGGCAATGTTAACAAGCAGCAAACAGCATACATACAAGCATTCACTTTCTATAGTGGTATCCTTCCCAAATTCTGTTCATATTAACCTTTCATAAAGCATTAAAGACCCTATCTTTTCAACAGGGCTTTCAGACCAAAGAAACACAAGAGGTTTAAGCATATATTATAGGTATGCTGACTTAAAGAACTGTTAAAAAACAGGAAGTAAGCAACTGGTCCACATATTACACGGAAACATCTACTGCCTCTACGCATACAGCTCACTTGACAAGAACAATCCACACAGACTAAAGTATTTTTTAAAAATTAACACCAATTTTGGCTGACACAAAGAAAATTTGAAAAAAAAAATCACCTCAAACTTCTGCACCAGTTTAAGCCTTGCTTAAAATCTAGCATAGGTTTATCAATCATCAAGCAGAGTATGCAAGATAACTTTTGAATTTGCTGCTCTAACTTCATGGATTATTACACCAGTTACTGAAAAAAAGGGTGGTAACAAAAACATATTTCATAAAAGCCTAACAAATTCAGGGAACCAAAAATGTGATTATTTTTAACACCCAAATAATGTAAAATACATTGTACTCCAGCCATATGTTCTACATTAAAATTGCGTATCTGGCTTATACTAATTTTCCTTTGAGCAGTCTCACAGACTGTACATAAAACAGAATAATTACATTTTTATCAGATTTCTTCTTAATGCATTAATTCTTAAAACATAGAGCTGAAGAGCAAAACATTCACATTCAAAAAATTTACCCATGTGTCCAACATAGCGTTCTTTATAAATATTGACACCTTTAAACCTTTCTTAGTATTTTCATTTCATCAGTAATAACACATCAAATACCAGTACTAAAAAATTTACCACTGAATATCTTTCTCCAGCGTGCTTTTCATCTATTCTTCAGGTTTTGAACTAAAGGAGAGCAAATTCAAAAACTGTATTTTTAAATTTATTCTTGTCATATTTCCTATTGGAAAAGACCATGGGATCTTCCCATAAGATCTTCATGGAGAAGCTCATGAAGTATGGGCTGGATGAGTAGACAACGGACTGAAAACAGGCTGAACGGCCGGGCCCAGAGGGTGGTGATCAGTGGCATGAAGTCTAGTTGGACTCCACTAAGTAGCAATGTAGCCCAGGGGTCAATAATGGGTCCAATCCTGTTCAATATCTTCATTAATGCGAGAAGTGGCTGGTATGACAAAGGGTTGTGCTGCCATCCATAGGGACTGTGACAGGCTGAAGAAATGGGCTGACAGGAACATCATGAAGTTCAACAACAAGAAGTGCCAAGTCCTGCACCTGGGTAGGAACAACCTCATGTGCTAGTATGTGCTGGGGGTTGACCAGCTGGAAAGCAGCTTTGCAGAAAAGGTCCTGGCAGATACCAGGATGAACAAGAGCCAGCAGAGCGCTCTTGCTGCAAAGAAGGTGAATGGTATACTGGGTTACACTGGACAAAGTACTGCCAGCAAGTCAAGAGAGGTGATCCTTCCCCTCTATTCAGTGCTGGGTCTAGTTCTGGGCTCCCCAGTGTGAGAGACATGGACATACTGGAAAGAGTCCAGCAAGCAAAGGGCCACGAAGATGATTAAGGGACTAGAGCATCTTCCACATGAGGAAAGGCTGAGAGATCTGGGATTGTTCATCCTGAAGAAGAGAAGGCTCACAGGGGACCTCATCAATGTACAAAAATACTTGAAAGGAGGGTGCAAAGAGGATGCATCCAGGCCCTTTTCAGTGGTGCCCAGTGACAGAACCAGAGGCAATGGGCACAGACTGAAACACAGGAGATTCCCTCTGAACGTAAACATGTTTTTACTGAGAGGATGACTGAACACTAGAACAGGCTCTTTATTGAGCAGGACCTCGTACAACTTACTGTAATAACTAACAGGATTTTGCAAACTTCACACATAAGAAAACTAAAGAGTTTGCCTCGAGTTCAGTTCAAAGAAAGATGTTAATTCTATTCCTGACTAATATAAATATAAGCAGCATCAGCTTTGCCATATCACCTTCTAAAGAAAACATGCTGCACATTATACCATACAGTATACAGACAGCAGAACTTCTTACTACAAACTGTTTCAGTAATTTCCTCTGTTATTACTGGGAAAACTTACAAATTATAAACTTGCAACAAACAAATTAAAATAAGGACATCAAAAGCATGCGACAAAAGCTCTGTGCTTGTTTGTGTTTTGTATATATCGACTTGTTATTTCATTTCTGCCAAACCAAAGTTTATAAGAAGCATTACTACTTCATGATTAAAATCCAGTTATGCCCCTCAGAATGGCATTATACTGACCTATGTCCAATATCACCAATTAGATAAGAGGCAATAATGGACAAGACTGTAGATACAGAAAGAAGCTTATTTTACAGAACAATTTCACTTCACCAAAGAAACTTAAGAACTACACCACATATTTCTAGTAGCTATGAGAGAAATTCAAAAGCAATATGAAGATTTGTTCAAGCACAGAGAGCGTGCCCCATGGATTTTTAGACTGCAATGTTCTCATTGTTTTGGGGCTTCAAAGGGGACAATGGAAAACTTCTAGATGCATGTTCAAATTCAGAATGGATAGAGAAAAACACGTTCTGTTTACATCCATTTACCCTAGAGCACTGACCATATAGCCACAACAGCAACCACACAGAGCATTATTCAAATACGTAACAGCAGCCACATTTTGGCATGCACCATCACTTTGTAACAAAAAGGTAATACGCCACAATGCCATTCACTGAAAGCATCTGGCACCAAATATTCCATTGTATTTAAAAAAAAATATGTAGAAGACAAAGACTATTTCTGTTTCTGAATTTTCATTTGGTTTTTTAAGTTAGTTTAAAATAAACGTGAAGATGAATGATGTATGTTACTTGCACACCGTACAGAAACATAACTTATGTAGAAGGGTTGTACATTAGGTGAATTTCCAAATTCTAACACTTTCTTTAGAAAAACCGTAAGTCCAATGCCCTCCTCCTGCAAACAGATGTCATACATATTATTCCTAAAGACATAAAATTCCACAAGGAATAGGAACAAGTTAGAAAATTTCCTTCGAATGATAACAGAAACAGCAAAAAAATGTACTTTAGTCCTAATACTCAAAATTTTAAAATCTTTTACTTCTAGCCTAAATATATGAAGAACTTGTTTATATTCACTGATTATTGTGCCAAATGTAACTTTTCAATTAAATAGCTTCTCTCTCCTTATGGTGTTTACCTTTAGTCAAACTTTTAAAATCCTTATTTATCATTCATCATATTTTTCAGACACCATCTAAGAACATATCAGGGCACGCGGCATAATGCACTAGATCCTACATAAACACAGTTAAAGAGTTTATAACCTAATTGTACAAAATGGGTACACTACACTGGGTAAAGGAGGGGAGAAACTATAAAGAAGTAATATCTGCACAAACCAAGTAACATAATAGCCTCAGCTATCACACTAGTTCTACAAATATTAGCTGCTGGGTAAGCAAGGTGCAAAAAAGAGGTAGGTTTAGCAAGAGTCTAACAGTAATAAATTAAAAGGAGTAGTCCTCACTGGGCTGCATGTACCCCCAACACCTTAACGCAGCAGTCGTTCATTGCTCTGTTCCAGTTGAATAAAATCTCAGTAAGGCCAAAGAGAAGTACATTTCTTAGTGGTTTCATCACATTAATCTTAAAGAAGACACAGTACGGCTTTATGGAAAAAATAATTGAAAATTTATGTGCTTTGTAAAAACACATTTACTTTTATGCTTAGTTCTGTCCTTTCCTATTTCAGCTTACGACGTTAAGTATGTTCTGACATTTCTAACTTTTCATGCTTTCAGAGTAAACCACACCAAAACAGTTACATGTATTTCAGTAAAGATATAAAAAATACATACTACCAAATTGGCATCATAAACCTAAGAATCCCAGAGTAATAGTTAAAAGGCAAACATATCTGAAGAAGTTCCAGTACAGTAAAGGCATACCTGTCTCTGTGGGGAGCCAGACCATCCCAGCCCTATCTTTTATGCAATGAGAAGTTTACATGGCTATATAGTTGTGGTCCCAAATAAATTATTAATTTGATTGCACTTATTGAACTCAATGTTATGACTTGATAGAATGCATACACAGAAACAAAAGTACCGGAAGATTTTCTGACTATGTTTTCAGATAAAACTCACAATTTTGACTTACTCAAAATAACAGAGCAAAAAATTGTATTTAGTAGACATTAAAATTTAAAATATCTTAACATTTAAGAACTCTGAATCACACGAGGAACTTCTAAACTTTTCTTCCGTTGCAATTGTATAAGACTGATGGTTAGAAGAGAGGAAGAAGAGAGCTTTATAATCAATGACACTTTCACCATAACTCAGTTGAAAGTATCATGTCTTACAGTTGTTCTGTTTAACATTCAAAAATTATGAAAGTTGTACAGAGCATTTGTGTTCTGTTATACAAATTAGACTACAGTAACAAGCTAAACTTTTTCCAATAAGTAATATACAAGGCCGTAACTTTGATGGAATCCTTATCCTAGGATAATTACAGCATTACATAACGAAAAAAAAAGTCTTTGGTTAAGGATAGTTTAATACAGGTATAGTTTTCTTTTCAAATAAGTTTCTTCACAACTACTACACACATTGTAATTGTTATTATTATATGTAGTCTATTAGTGCAGTTACATTAATGGTAAAACTAGTATGGTGTCGACAGTTAGGTTTATAAATTCACAGTTAAAATAATTTCAAATGACTAAGCAACTCTAAATGGTAATAATATTAGAAATGCAATACAGTAGCTTTAATCAGAAACAGATAACAAAAAAAATTAGAAGGCTGCATAAGATAATGACACAAATTACAAAATAACCACTTAATCAGAATTTGGTTAAAAATTTTGCCACTGGTGATCAAAAGCATGGACAAAGAAGTCGCTAAACCTTTCTAGTCACCCAGTATACAAGGGCAATCAAAAGATAAAGCATTGAGTAAAAGCTGATTATATACATTAATGTTAAGGAAAGACTTTTACATGAACATTTGAAATAACCAGGGTCAATAACATCTTGGAAGGATACTTAACAGTATTGCAAAAGTAAATAAATGGTCTCTTTTAAAAAAGAGGAATGGCAGGAAATGCTGTGCTGCTCCAGTTATGATGCAGGAATGAAGAGTAACCCAACACATTTAAAAACAGCATGAAGTTATTAAAATGATAAAGCCTCAATTCACACATTGGAAGTTTTTCAGATGGTGCTGGTGCAGAACGAGCTTAACGGGACTCACATTAATGTTTGACAATTATGACCTAACAAGATCATTTACACACAAGAAACAGGAATGGTTACAGATCATGTTAATCCTCCCACTTCAAGGGCCCAGTATGAGACTTCCTTGATGTGCATAGTGTTCTATAATTATGAGACAAATATCGAAAGATTCTTATATTGGCCACTTAATAATTGACCACTTATAACTGAGACAGAACATCAGGCTACACAGACCACTAGTTTGATCCATTATGACAAATTTGTGAAATGAAAATTCTAATATGCAAAACAACATTTTAAGTAATTCAAAATAAGATCAACAATATGTGCAGCAAACTACGAAGAACAGGGTGACAGAGAACAAATACGTGGAACAAGAATGCACTACTGGCAGATATGGAAGAGAAAGTTTCCCTTCTCCCCACTCCTTTCCCTCCAAATATACGTACCTGCTGAATGTGTCTACTAGCTCGTTTCTGAGGTTGGTAGATAAGCCAAGTATACAGGACTGGATCAACATTAATTGCTAATCCTTGTATGCTGGACAAGAGTACTGCACCTATACATCATTGAAAGAAAAGAAAATGTAAGCTATCTCCATCTAGGTATTCATTTTTCTTGCACACAAGTCATCTTTGATGCAGACTTTTGTTTGGATTGGACTTAGATACGTATTTATTTTAAATTCTAATCAAAAGTAATAATTAAAACATGAACTTCAATAACTTCCCCAAAGTGAGAAAATTGCCAGCACTGCCAGTGTTATGGACACGGACACACACAAAAAAAATATGCAGAGAACTGCATTTTGATTTTGCTTATTACAATTTTTTGCCAAGAAAAATGCTTGTTTTCACAAAGTTGTGTGTGTAACTGAATACACACAACACCTTTCCTCAGATTCTCAGCCAACAATAACATTATGCAAGAAATGAGTCAATGAGACCCTTAGAGAGAGAAGAATATAATGCATGACTCCCCCCAAACTCAATAAAGAAAAACTTGGTCTAGGACAGTGAGTTCTTTTAATAAGCACAGGTCTAATTTGGGTTCCTGTTCTGTCCAAATCTGCTCAGGACAATATTTTTCATGTAGATGTGCTCATGAATAGTCTTTAGTGGACTAGTTATGTAAAATAAGCCAAATTTTTGAACTCTGCTAATGTTGGCAGTCTCGGTACTGTGAGCTCTTAGGATTTTATCCCAAGTTTTACAATACATCTTATTTTCTTTAAATCTCACTTTTGAAGTCCTAGGATTACAAGATAGGGCTACTCTATCTTCATTTCTTAAAACTCCTAGTTTTCTTATGCTTGTGAAGAAAATCTTTCATGTAAAGCATTAAGGCTCAAAATAGGAGAAAAACTATTCTCAGTATCCAGAAATCTGAGCATATACTTCAAGCCAAGCACACTAAAAACCAATTTATGAAGTACTATAACCTACATTAAAAATCTGATGATGTATTAGTGAGGCTTTTGTGTTAATAGTACAGATATCTATTGCAGCAGAACTTAATTACAGAGCTGTAAAATTCAGAAACAAATGGATTAATACAATACAAAGGTATCAATTCTATTGAAAAAGTGTTGCAAGTAGTAATAGGCAGTTATCTTTTCATATAAGTTTTGCAATTTTACAACAAATAAATAAATGAAATAATGAAATAAATAATGAAATAAATTCAAACCAGAAATGCTGGTTACTGGAAGGTCCCAGCACCAAGTTCTAGAGAATTACAGTAGTTCTATAATTCAAAGAATCATAGTTCCTAAAGCAATATATACTACATTTACTCTGCAGTATACAACACAATTATGCAGCAATCTGAATTTAATAATACATTCGAATAAACTCAGAAAGCTCGTCACACAATTCAATGTACTTTCCAAAAACCAGCAAAAACATACGCCTCAAAACAAGTAATACGTCACCAAAATTGTAAAGGGGGGGGAAGAAGAGGTGAGTTATGAGTTTATTGTATATGACAAAATTTTAAAACCAGCTGAATTTCAAATGGCAGAAGACCCACCAACCTGGGGCAATGCAAGCAAAGCCTGACAAGTACAATGGGAAAATGGCAGTCAAGAAATACACAAAGATAAATCATCCGCCTAGCGCAGGCTTGGAGTTGGAACACACACTGTGAGGAACTCCTATACACAGACTAGTCTATGTGATCTGATGGTTTTAAATGTCAGTAATAAACCTTAGAAATAAATCTGCAATTTAACGCAAAGCCGATGTCAAGCATAAAGTAAAGGGGTAACGTGCAAGTAAGAAGAGCAGTGTCTATGCCTTGCGGCAGGATCTGGAGGAGACTAGAAAAAGGAAGCAGAAGGTAACAGCGGGCTGAAAAAGTATATGCTACAATCATTAGCTTTTATAAGATACTTGGAAGCCAAAATAAGGGAATCCTGCATCTTTAAGAGATACGGCCTGTTGTCAGCAATACTTAGTGAAAGGTTTAATGTACATGTGATATGACAAGTGGGAGTCTGAGACCTCCCAAAGAGTGAGGAATAAAGTCAGCCTACAGGCAAAGTCAACAGAAAATCCCACACTTATAACAGACTCCTGAAAGGGGCAAAAAAAAAAGTGTTACTGTAGCACACAATGCTAGTTACTCGATTTAGTTTCTTGTTTACTGCAAAAAATTAACTAAAACTAAGAAGTTCGATAAAAGTAAGTCATGCTTTGAACTGAAACTATCTTTTCACTTCAGTGAAGTCACAGTAGCACAAACCCATAAAACTCTAAAGGTAGAACAGATAGCAAAATAGTTTATTTTTCCAGTTGTTGTTTGTTGTTGCTCCAGTTGTTGCTCTTTTGTTGTTGAGAGCTTGTGTCTGCGAGGAAAAAAAAAAAACCAAACAAAAAACCAGTACAAGTAGTCAAATAAGCAATTACATTATTTGCCTTTCAATTTGACTGTCAGGTAACTTTGGCCTCCTACCAAGCCACTTCTGTCACATTGAATTACTGAAATTTACTGCAGTATTTGCTGCTCAGCCACTACATTCAGAGAGCAGTTTAATCACCTATGTAAAGTTGTTTCCTGTGTAACACCTTTCTTCAAAATAAATAACTATGTAGTCAAAGAAAAGATTTGCCCCCCCTCCCCCCAACAAACAAACAAAACCCTCTTAAATTTGTGTTTTCTTGCCAAGAAATAAGAATCCCAGCCCCCCCTCAGTTTTCAAGGAAGATCTCAGTGATGTGAGGACCAAGCTGTAAGTTGGCAGCAGACTCCTTGCACGTCTACAAAAAAAAATTAATTGCTATTTTGTCTCTGTCAAAATGCAATGCTCGAGTTTCCTGGATTTCATTAAGACTGTGGTGAACTTTCTTTTCTCCCCTCCCCTTTTCTCCTTTTAATTAAATTTACATTTCAGAAAAAACAGACCGTAGTCCCATACCATACTTGGGTTTCATTTCCAGATCCCAGTTCTTCCCAGAGTTATCTATTACATCTACCTAGTAAATTATTTGAAAAATAAGAATCAAACCCAACACCACATAATCTTTGAACATTTGAGAATTTCCTCAAAGTCATGGTGTCTTTTGCCCAGCACAGTTTGGGCAAATGTCCTTCGTCCCCAACTTTCGGCTCTCTCCTGAAGGAACGAACCAAGGGGAGGCTGCGGGCGTCAGCGGAGGAGGACGAACAGGAGGCAGCAGAGCACAGCTGCACTTGGCACACTCATCCTGCAGATGAGCTTCTTAACAAGCTTCCTTGGACGATGACAGCTGCAGCAACAGCACTCGTCTTCCCACGGGACCGGGGGGCCTGCAGAGGATAACCTGGGGCCTCCTGCGTTTGGGTTGGCTCTGCCACCACCTCCTCCCACCTTGAGCGCTGAGCTAAGGCTGCTGGAGGAGCAGGGAGGAGAGGGGTCGCTATCCTGGGGCTCTAGCCCTACCCTCTTCCTTCAAAAGGGAAGTTCAAGCATATAACAAGTGGGACCAAAAGGGAATGCGGTACACTTCTGGTAAGGCAGAAGAGGACACGTGGTGGATGCAGCTGCAGAGAAAAGAGGCCAGTGAGAAAGGCAGGATAGGTGAAACGGGGCAGCCTCGAGCAGCAGGCGGTGGTGCTGAGGGATGCTCAGCGGGGATGAAAGAACAGGAAAGGGCTTCGAATACCACAGAGACAGAAAAAAGGGACGAAGGTGAAGGCAGCAGGCTGGTGAAAAAGGAATGCAGAGGTGAATGAGCGCTTTGGGAAGGAGAAGGGAGGTGGCAACATTTTTGGAGGTGTAAGAACCTTGTGAAAGAGTAAACCGCATTACTGAGTGACTCCCAACATTTTGGTGAAAAAAGAAATAACTAGGAAGAGTAGACAATAATAGTTCAGTCATAAATTTACTCACTGAGACTAAGCATAACACAACAACGACATACTATGATGCACTAGACATTGAGAAGCAGCCTTGCTATTTATGTGCAGAAAAATGTATTTTATCTCTGCAACAATAAAGGATCACCCTGGCAGAATTCTTTCTAAACTCTGCTCTGTATGTATACAGTATCCAAACACATCTGTATTGCTATTTCCAGTAAAAACTTTCAGTAAAACATTTTAGATACCCCCCTATAAAATGAACTGAAAAGCCTCTACAGGAAACTGAAGTTTAAGTTACAGTTAATGTACACTTTCTATTGGGGAGGGATCACAAATACGAACAAAGGGAATGATTTACAATAAAAACTAATTCTGACAAGTTTTGTTTATTTTTAGTAACTAAGTAACTAAAGAAAACATTACTCCATCTTGCTATATAAACTGCACCATGAATTATTTTCACATTGAGCTCATGACTTCTAGATTTCTCAGGACATGTGAATGATAAGCAGGTGCTGATACAGGTTGAGTTAGCATCATTAACTTAGTATCCAATTATTTTAAAGAATAGCAGAATGAAGAAATCTTTTTAACTTATTATCTTAACGTTTTGAAGGGCATTTCCACTAAGGCATACTATAAAAATGTAGATCTGCATATTACATTCAAATGAAGAGTGCTTTTTTATAAAAGTATATAGGTTCTTTCTGCTGGTTGACTCAGAACAGATGCATTGTAAATCACTAAATGTGGAAATATCGAACTCTGTTTAATTTTAGCCTGGGAGTCAACTAAGGGAAAAAGAGTGCTCTTTACTACTCTGCTTACTGCCAAAATGGCTCGCTTACCCACATTCCAAACAGGCTTTACCAATTAGCTATCCTATGGCACCACAGCCATTTGCAGTCACATCCCAAGCTGAAGAATGAGAGCTGAAGTAGGAGTTAGAAATTGCAGCTACACAGCATAAAAATTAAACATGCAGCCTTTTTGTCCACTTTGGAGTATCAACGACATGCCAATATGATTGTCTCGCAAATTAATCAGCTTATCTAAGAGACGGAGTCCTGCATTTCATCCTGAATTGCCAAGTCAGACAAGGGAAACAGATATTTTAAGCTACAAAGTTTGTGATTGTGAAAAATTAATTTACATTATACCAGCTACAATAAGTTAATAAATTTTGTCTAACTATTGAAATATATGTCTGCCTGTCTCCCTATTCAAGGTTGACTTGAACGATTACAGACGACCTTTCATGTAAACATTATCCCAATTCTATCTCAAAGAAAAATCTCCAAGTCTACTGTACTTTCATAGTTTTATGTTCACCAAGCACTTAAAATAACTCTAAGATCAATTAGTTCAGTTGCTTAGACCAATATTAGAATATTTTATTAAAACAGAACTAGTGGTGCAACATTTTCCCATGAACTTTGGTCTGTAATATCAAATGCAGTTCCTTCATACAACAGTTACTCTTCACTCAAGCATAGACACACCACAATATTTTAACACTATTGCTTTTTTTTAAAAAAAAAAAAAAAGCTTTTGATCTTTGGAAACATTCAGTAAGAATGTACTTCTACTGCAAGCATGACCTCGTAACTCTCCTACTGAAGTTTATAGCATAAAAGCATTAAGTGCTGAAACAAAAGAGGTCAGCATCATTATTTTTATTTCAAAAATAGAGAAAGTGAGGCAGAGAAATGAAGTTATTAAATCACACAGCAGGACAGCAGGACGCAGGGATAGAAATCAGATGTTAAACTTACGTGCCACGGCTAAGCACCCACTGTAACTAGTAGCAAAAATAAATGTAGGGGTGTGACTTCTGTTAACCACACCAGCCTCATTTCAATTGAATGTTCTGATAAGCCATCATTAGGGTTAAACCCCCCCCCCCATCCTATCTCCATCAATATACATACCCAAATACTCACAAATGCTGAATTACAGAATTATAACATAGAATTATAGTCAAAGACGTAACACAATGAGGCAAAACACAAAACTGCTGAATACATTGGTTAAGACAAAGGGCTGTACATTAGGCATCATTTTTCTACAGTACAAGGAGCCACATTTCTGCAAATCAATCTGAAGCAAGGTATATCAAATCAAGGTGTGGAGAACAAACCTCAGTTATTTCATATCATCTCTGCCCTTTGATGTTAAGAATGGAATTGAATCCATTTAGTATTTTGTCTTTCTTACTGAGGAAAAACGTTATGACATGCTGAGATGCAAGTTTTCACAAAAATGCTGGAATATTCATATTTAACTTGTTCGCTATATGTTCTTGAAAACAAAAAAGTATCTTGAAAGGCTGCTTTGTTTTCCAAAATTTATTTGAGCAAAACTTTAATTTCCTTTAGAGAATATGTTGATGTGGGTTCACGGAAACAGTTTAATAGGCCATAACAATCAAGAAAAATAGGAAATGTGTAGGCAGCTGTAGTATACAGAAATGTCAGCTTTATTTGGATGATTACTGAATCGTTTCTATGAAAACATAACAGCAATATTTCTATGCTAAGCTGCACAGCACCTCTTCCCTAATTTCTAGGTTTTTAATGCAAGAACATCTCATTCAAGTATTATTTCCTCATGTTCACTTTTAGGTCCTGTTTATATATTTAACCGTCACACTTATTATTTTGTAAATATAAGGAAAACGAGCTCTAAATTCAACTGAGAGAAAGTACTATACAGATAGAAAGCAAGGATATATTATAACCACTTCAGAACCATATTGTCAGGGAGTGAATAAAATTATATGAACATTTTATAAAACACGAAGTGTTTAGAACACTTGGTTCATTTTATTAATCAAAAAAAATGGGGAGAAATACAATGTTCAAGTTGCCCAGAGAGTTACACTTCCACTCAGAAAATGGAGGGTGGCCCAAACTGACTCCAAGCAGAGGCTGTTACTGGAGACAGCACTAAGCAAGCGGGTATTCAGAAACCCAGTAGGGCTTACAACTAACCACTTCAGTTTACAAAGGTATCTAACCAAAGTCTAGTCCCTTTGCCTTTTTCCCCCCAAAGTCCCACTAGAAGGCTATCTGACATTTGATGTTATAAATCTGATCATCAGTCTGACTCTAAGTCCTTAGACCATGGTTATTATGAAACTTCATGGATAAAATCTGCTCTGCTAGCATCACGATTCTTTCACATATAAAAGAGTTAACTCTCAGGCTGCCAACAGTTCTGCCTCTGTATCTGATACCACCACCGTTACAGGTATGACAAGGATTACTTAGACCTCTAACTAACTCCATATACTACATTAACTTGATCATACCTGACCGGGTTTTCAAAATGCTGATAAAGGTTTGAGAATTTTTAGCTTGTCTAGCTCTGCAACAAAAGAACTCAAACATGTGTTGTAATGTCAACATTTCCGTATGGAACCTGTGCAACTCAGTTACTCACTCTTATGGATGAATAGAAGACTGCACTTTCCATTAAAGTAAAAACTTGCTTGGTGCTCTGAAGAAACTATGACACAATTTTCCTAATTTTTTGTTTGCTCTACTTGGCTGAGACTGCCTCAATCCTATTTTAAAGGCTGTGGTGACTATTTTTCAGATTGCAAGGACTTTTAGTCTCACTTGTAAAATACAGTAATTCCATGCAATGAATTCCTGATGAACTACTGAAAACAGACATCTTCTCAAGCAGACTAGAAATAAAATGTTTATATGGATATTTTTTAATCAAACAAGAATTATGCTAATTCCTCTATCTAATGATCTGAGATTAGTAGGGCAGCAAATCCCTTCTTTCATTTGATCTCAGGAGTCTAGTACTACTTTTGGATCATATTCTATTCTGCATCTAAGATGTGAACAAACTTAATTCTAACTAAGAAATGCTATGGCTCAAACCTTGTGTTCTTCTAAGGAACCAATAAGCATAAGGACAAAGCAGATTTAGTTAAGTGATCTACTGGAATTCTCTACACAAATTCCACAAGGCATTTCATCAAAGCTTTTAAAGAAACTATGCTACCTATAATGGATAGGAGAGGAAGTTAAATAGATAAATAATTTGAGATTGGATAAATTATTTAGGAGAAAAGAAACAGCGATAGGAAAACACTGTAATTTGCACTATGGAAGAAGGCAGAGCCCTGCAAGAACTTGTGCTTCCCAAGACATTCCAGGAGATCGATGTGGTGACTGATTCTGCTGAGCTACCCAGAGTAACCAAGAACAGGGCTGACTGAAGAACTCCCAAAGTATCCCACCTGATTCAATACAGAAAAACATATTTTTCCTACTGGTATCGCTACCTCATTTCTTAACTTTACACGTAAAATGATAACTGAGCTGACTGCTTTGACTCAGAAAACAAGATTTCTGTTTATTCTAGAAAACCGTCAGCTCTATGTTCAGTAGGAAGGAAGGAACAGGGAATAAACCAGAAAATATCATCTATACCACTGCATAAATCCATTGTGTACACAGATACTGAAAACACTGCATGCAGCTCTGGTCAGTCAAAAGGGTCAGTTTTAAGCATTCAAATCTGGAAACTTCTGTTTCACAATACCATTCATTCAGTATTTATGCTCCCCAATTCACTCCATGCTCCATGCCAAAAGCATTACATTCTCCAAATCCCAGGGCAGAGAGCACAGAAATAAAAATGTATACACACGTGTATCTTGAATTTCGCTTACTGGATAAGTAATTTTCTTTTTTTTCATTTTTAAATGATTGCCTATTTACTATAGTCAACTCCAAAGTAAATGGGTTTTGAACAACTCCAGGTCCAAACCACCTGGAAATGGACCTCAGAGCCACAGACATACTGCAACGGCAGAACCTTTTTTCCAAATGCAATACTACTTGTAGATTTTTATGATTGCATTGTACTTGGTAGGTATGTATACAAACGTGTAAGTAACCACCAGTAGCTGCACTTTACATACTGTTCAGAAAGACCTTAATTGATTAAGACACCAAAGTCTCCAGATATGCAGCAAATGAGTTCTAATCACTGTAGACAATCCTGCAGCACTGTTTGATTTAAAAACCCTCCAAATTCCACGCAGAAACTGCTGCACAGAGAGCTTCAGCTGAAGGCCAAAGGGCCACGGAGAAGCAAGCCACTGAGCAAACACATGTCAACGGACACAGACCTCGTGCAAGTGAGGGAGAGAAATAATGTTTTGACAGAGTGATTGCTGAGTAAAATCTTGCAGTTGCTTATGGAGGAGCTTTGTCCAAAAACTTCTACCTGTGCACGGGTATTCTCAGCCCTCTTTGAGGGAATGCCAGCTCTAGGGAAGACTGTTTTCTTGGGAAGGGAAAGCCTCAAACTGCCTATTTTACTAAATGAATTTTTTATTCCTTGCAGAACAAGAGGACTGCAAGAACAGTGAGAACCGTACAACTCTGCACCAGTCATGTAGTGGACTGAAACTGAAACTAAAGCATCCTGATGGACAAATGACTCACCTGCAAGATCTAAAAGACAGCCTGAATGCTCCAGCTGAAAGCTTGCGTAACAGCAGGCTGAGGACCATAGTTCACTTGGATAAGCAATCTATCATGTGATCTCTCTTGTTGTGAACGAGGATGTTTTCAATAAGGGATAGACAAGGCTGAAAAACTGTATCACCTACTGTGAAACAGTTTAGTGCACGGCTGCTCAGGGTACAAATTTCCCGGGTTCTAGGTGAATAGCTCTACAGAGCAAGAAAACACTGGAGAAACTGACAGCAGAAGACTCAAAACTATCTTAAAGAGGCTGGGTTTGAAAGGGTTAGTCATATAGAACCATTCCTAGACTTAAGGAGCACATGTAAAGTCAGAGATCTGGCAGGAGGTCATCAGAAAGCAGATTTACGTTTGTCTTTAAAGGTTGAGACTTTCTCTTCACTTCATAACAAAGACATCTATACTGGGCAATTCTCAGCCCAGAAGAAACTGCCAGGAAGATGATGTTAGAATTATCAATACCTCTCTCAGCTTAAAAAAAAAGGCAGAAAATAGCTGAGGTCTGCTCCGAGGCTCTGAAATCACAGGAAATAGAACTTTGCTGGAATACTTGATTTCACCCATGTCCCGGCAGGGAAGAGAGAACCACATGCCATCATCGCTCTTAATGTAGAGAATAGTATCAGTCATGATCCAAACATATTACCCTTAACTAAGTTATCAGAATGCCTAACAAGCTCACTTAAGTTTTCTACTATGAAAAACAGCAGAGTGAAGCTTTTCTACATTCAGTTACAAACAATGATTTCTATGATCTGTAGGCAGTTAACAGTGCCTCACAATATACACAAGCACACTGATACCAGGATTGCATCCTCCCTTTCTCTATGACCGGAGTGGCAGAGCACTACCACACATTTTCCTCCATTGTGAAACAACGTTATAGGAAGATTGTGAACTAATGATATAGTTGAAGTGAGCAATGCCTCAATATATCTCCTTCTAAGTGATTTTCAATACAATCTCCAGCTTGCTACTTTTATAATGAGTTTTAAACTAAAACAAGCAAATGTTCTGAAAACTGCCAAGAAGTTTCTTAATACAGTTCAGCTTCTGTATTTATAAACACCTCACTATCGTCTGCCAAAACACTATTTTGCAATTTCTTACAGCAGTATTCCTCCGGGAATTGCAACAGGATTCTTCCCGTATGGCAACAGGGCACCAAGGGAGCTATTTTCATTCCTTCTTCAGCAGTTGAACATTTGTAGTGTTGTGACTATGAATAACAACTGGTCTTGAAGGTTAAGTTATGAAACTGAAATCTTTTCAGCAGTAGATACCTCATGTGCCTTCTCTTAAAAGTAATTTGGATAATATACAGCTATGGTTTCTATTTCCTTTTTTCTTAAACATGACAGTGCCTGAGAGGGAGCAGGAAAAACGCAGAAGATTTCACATAATTTCTTAGGTGCTCGATTAAAAGAATACACCCACAGACACGGAGGTTGAGGAATAAGAAAATAATTTAGGAAGGCAAGCAAGCTTCGCATTAGAAACTCCACATAAGGTTATTCTTTTCTGTAGCAGAAATGTAAGTAAAGGAATGGAAAGCTACGTATCTTCTAAACAGAAAATCATATATTCCTTTATATTGCTTAAGAAGCCTTCATGTTCTACACCAGTGATTCAAGACTGCAATAAATAGCATACAAATGAGTTGCCAAACAATGAGCCAGAATAGAAATAGCCACAGTATGTTACACTGTCAAAGTTGTGACACCACAAAACAGGTAAAGTTACACGGGTTCTACCATAAGCTTTGCTTCCCCCCCCCCCTTTTTTTTTTTTAATATGTGCACTCCAACAGAAAATTGATACATAGGGCTTAAGTTGAAAGCAAATGTTTTCTTAAAAAAAAACAAACAACAAACAACTTGGAAAAATATGGAATTTTTAGTGCTTGGTTACTTAGTGGGAAAGAAATACAAGTTTTAGATACTATGAACATAAAATGGGCAGGTTTTCTACTGAACAGTCAATCTTGGTCCTTTTTGCAGCTGATGTCTGCATAGGCAAGAATTCCAAAAGGGGATGGTATTTGTGAATGACAGTACACACACATAAAAGACCAATTTCATGGAATCTGAGCCCAATTTACAAAAACAAGGAAAATTACATTTTAGAGGTAAACTTAATAACGTTATAATAGCGTTATATTAACTTAATTCCAAATTTGAATGAAATGTCACAAGTCCATTAAAGGTAATTTGATTTTGAGCTTTACAGTACCATTCTGATAGACTTACACCTGTCACACAAAACCAAAAAGCCTTCCTCAACTTATGAAGAAACTACATGTAAGAAAGGAGGGAGAACAGATAAGCATCTTCGCGTATACTGAAATGGTTGTTATCAAGACACAAACAGGCATAGATTAACTGACATCTCAAATGTGGAAATAACTCTATTCACACGTGGAGAAGGGAAGCCAGCTTCAAAAAGTCTTGGGAATGTGCTGTAGTTTCAAGAGATTCTAGAAAGAAGATTTCAAATTAACTACATTACATATTAGAGGACTTTTTCAAGCTATACAGTGTACTACTAACCGAAAAATTCCCACACAGGGTAAATACCAAGGAGAAACGCCCTGTTGCTGCATATTGTGAAATTCCCTAAAATTCTGATTGAATTTGCATATCAGCATATTGAATGCATATAGTGCAATCTGGATTCCTTGCCTGCAGTTTTGTCTGTTACTTCTCTGTCATCTGGGATGCTAGTAAACTCGGCAGAATAAATAGCTTTCCTTTGTATAATCTTCTTGTAAATAAACACAAAACCTAGAAATAAACAATTAGTTATTAATCACAGATTCAGTCACCTCTATTTAAATGTAAAATTGCACCTTTACTGGTATTGATTTTACCCCCTCCTAGAATAGCTTCATATATACTGGTTACAAAGAGGAATTCATACGACATATCCTCTAATTATTTGGTAACTTCCTAAACTAGCATTTATGCTACTAGAAATGTACAGTAATTCTGACTCTATAGACAATGGTTACAGTCACTATGAATGTTACAGCTATAGATTAAAGAAGAATCTTAGCTGGGCAAGGGAAAACCCACCACAGTTCTTTTACAGAGATGAAGCAATCAATGTTAAAAATGCCAGAGAAGAAAGGATTCAGCACAAAGTACCAACACGAGTAATACTGGAGGAGACTGTTGATCATCCTGTCTTTACTACTGAGGGCAATTTTGAATATTTTGAAAGTATTTTTAAAAACTGAAATAATCTTCCAATTCCTAGAGATAAGGGTCCCCAGGTAAATTCTGAATTACTGAAATAGCTTCTCTCAGTAACGTAATGAATGCTACCATGATCACCAATAGACAAATAATAAAAACTTGTCTTTACAGGTCATATAGAGGGCATAAAAATTAAAGGATTAAGTTAAAGGTGATGTTTAAATCTTCATGGCACAGTATGTATAAATTTCATAAAGTATTATTAGAAAAGAAAAGGAAAAAAAATCAATGAAAGATAACATTCAGAATATCCTTAAAGATATCCAGATTGCCAAACTACTTTATTATAAAAGTTGCTTTACTCTTCTGCCTGAAACCAAGCTGTAAGTCTCCAATGCAGCAAGCCGAAGAAGTAACTGTTAGCCTTTTCACATCAGAAACGAATACACAAAACTACAAGCAAAGCCAAAGTCTGTGCAGTTCATTTCTACCTGCAGTAAACAGGGAGATGGCTATTTAATGTTTACTAGTTGTTTCAAAATTCCTGCATCATTTACTTGATGTAGAACAAAGTTACTCTTCTCATTAATAACATGCTTGTAAACTTTGAACGTACAATTAAAGTCAGCTGTTAAGATAAATTATTCTAAAGATTCAGAAGAGCTGGACATGATGCATCCAAAAAACTGAAACATCTAATATAGTAAACTCATTTTCTTTTAGACTGAAATACACATTCTTGAATGGTGTCATGACTTATGATCAATATTTTCTCACTTATGGGGATCTAATCAAGAACTTATCAGGGACAAGCTTGCTAAATCTCATAACTAATGTTTGTGAATTACAGAAAATCTGTATTAGATTAATGACGCTTAATATATATTAAAGCATTAGTTATACTACCATGTAAACATATCTATTTTCAAATCAGTTTTTTATCCTCTGCCATCACTGCTAAACTTTTTTAAAAACTTGAAACAAGGTAAAATGTAATTAATTTGATTGTTTGATTAATAAATCCAAATGTTGTTTAGTTCAGTCAGTGTTTTAAATCACTTCCTAGCTAAACTGAGAGCAGAAATTTTACTTTCACTTTTGGGCTTGAGTGAATAGTTCTCTTCAATAAAAATATCAACAACACTGTCTAGTTGGTTATTATTTAAATTTATTATTATTATTATTATTTTTAATTATTTTTTTTAAAAGCACATAAACTTCTCCAATCCGGGCACTGGAAAATCACAGGTAAGGTAAATTACAAAACTGCATCTCTTAACGAGTAGAAGTGCAGAAAGCTGCTGTCATACATTTAGGCCACAGTGGGAGTTTTTAAATGTTGCCTTGAAAAACTGATTTTTAAGTGAAACCAGCTTTCAGGTTTTTACAGTGTCTTCTGAGAGAAATGTTACAAATAAACAGAAACATGTAACCTTTAGTATTATTTTGGCAGTAAGCTGAACACTGCAGCTTTATGATTTTACAAACCTCATTTAAGATTTTCAGCAAAAAAAAGTGTTAAGTAAACTGTATAAAACATCTGCACAAGCATTATAAGAACACTGAGTTTATTTACAAAGCAAATAGTCCCGCAGATAGCTAACAATGTATCATGAGGTCTTCAGAATACTAAATTTACGAGTAAATCTTTTGGGGATGTGCTCCAAAAGAGTGGTATGTGCTCTTGCGTCATATTTTACAGATCAGCAAAAACCGTACCTGCTTCAAACTACTTAGATCAACTTCCTGCATTTGTTAGAGCACACATCAGACTACTAAAATTATAATAAAAAAAGAAATCTGATCAGGTAAAAACAATAAGAAAATAATCAGAGAGAGTTCTAAGCAAGCAAACATTAAAAGGAATGTTTACTTATAACCATGCTTTAGGTACCCCAATGCAATTTTAGATGTTCTGCCTGGCACCACAAGTTGCGGGCCCTATATGGTCCCTACCACGTAACCATAGCACCGGCTAAACAAATTGTTTGCTAATCCAGATATCTCAGCCCTGCATTTCCTTACTGGGGCTGGAGACGTGCCAGTTCCAAAACCAAGAGGTGAACAGAACAGCAAGCATACTATGCAATTTCTGTACCTGTAAGAGTAGACAATTTTACCTAGACAACCTAGACAATTTTACCTCATCTTCATTCTCTTGATATTATGGGAAATAATTCTGACCAGCTGCTGCTTCCCCAGCTCATTAACCTCATAGTCCTTTATTACGATTATAACACTGCGTGTAGGAACCAGATTTCTGGAATAAAATGCAGATGTTTATAAAGTCTTGTGCCTGTTTATAGCTGTATGCTTTGTGATATTAAGTGGATACTTGGCTTTTGGGCTGGGTTTTTTTTTTGGGGGGGGGTATGTGTTTCTTTTTTCAACTGGTGAGAACAGTTTAAAACTGTTTAAAAAGTGACAGATGTATAAGCATTTCAAGCATGCAGTCATCATTCTAACAAAATTCCATCTTGGATCATGGACTGAGTAATTTTAAAGTTTCATTAAGTCACAGGTTTAAGAGAAAACCAGTTGATATATATTGTTAACAAAAAGAGCAGCACCATAACATGCCGTGTTTCAGTTGCTTCCCGCTCCTTACCACATCATTAATTTTATGTGGAATAAGCTTTATCTGCTTTGTTACTATTGCTGCATAGCTGGTTTCTCCTTTCATGTAAGTTTATACCAATCCCAAAGGTTATTAAAATCACATAAATTCTCTTTAAATATTAATCTACGCTCAGCTATCTCGAGTGACAAGCTAGATGCTAAACAGTGTCCAAGCGAAGAACACGACAAGGTAGTTCAAAATAACTCTGTTTACTTAGCTGCTTTCAGTCCAAGGCAAAAGCAGATGAAGAGTTAATATGACTGCTTTGGAAGTTTTCAATTTCATGTTCTTATTTTACAGATATACGTAAAGAAAAGAATCTTTGTCTTCACTTAAAATCCAGAGAATTTGCCAGAAAATAATTTCATGTCGTTGATAGCTACGAATATCCGAGTTGTTTTTGCAGAGTAACTAACTTGAGTACCTCCTTAATTTAAGGAAAATAACTTCTATTCAGATCAATCCGGTTGGTTTTGTGGTGTGCCTTGGAGAAAGAAGCAGGAAGGCTCACAACAGCAGTCTGCTATAGTTATAGATATATTGGAAGAATATTATTTAATAGAACCTGCTCTAAATTTGTGCACCCTCAGCCGGAAATCGACTGCATGGATTGCTATAAAAATAGCAAGGTGCCGTGAGTAAGCAAGCACCTTATTGGGCTGCTTGTACTGCTTGCTGGTTATGAGAGCATGTTTACATCACTGTCCGCATCTGTCAGATCTCGGAAGACCTGACAGCACCCTAAGTTATTTCATTAAATGCAACTGTCCCTAGTACCCTTACATAGGCTTTGTAACTCAGATGATTATATACCGAATTCTACATTAATCCTTTTCTCACGACCACGCAATTCAGAACATGTCCCTGCACAGCAGCAAATCTTTATCACAAGCTGCATTATGATTTTCAGTTTTAACCATTTGCAGCATATTTACAAATTTACAAGAAATACTATTTAACAGCCTAAAGGATTTGTATTTTTGAATACATGATCGTCTAGTTCTCCTTACTTGTCAATATGTTCAGCTACACAGGAGGAGGATAACAGATTTCAATGGATGATTAATGGATGTTTTTGATTAAAACAGGCTAAAACTGAATTTTATTAAAACTCCCAGCCACTAAGAAAAAGATGTTCCATCTTTGAAATAATTCTAATAATGGTTAAAAAGAAATACTACGATACTTATAATCCAATCACAGCAGCATAATAAGAGTGAAGGAAAACACAAAATTATTATTTAAATTTAAATGAAACACAGTTGTGAGAAATACAACAGGCAAATGTATCCAATGTCAAAAGATGCTGGAATTCACAATTTAAGGTAAACATGGATGGCAAGATTAACCTCACTTAAACTTTGATTTTTACATATCTGGCCTATTCACAGGGTACAACCAGATCAGATATTATTTAAATATAATACATGACCGTGTATGAAAGTTGGAAGTCTCCTGCCCCAGAAGTATGTTATAAAAGTAATACATCAGTTAAAAACAATCTGTCTTAAACATCTATTTTGTGTCAGACCACAACTTAACGAATACTAATTGTGCTTAAAAGTCAAAGCAAAAAAAGGGGTTCTTGGACATGAAAGATGAGCATTTTTAACATCAAAGAATCTACTGTACACTTCTTTATTAGACATGACTTTTTCACTTAAGCGGAATAAAGCAAATTAATGAATAGATCATCTGTGGATCTAATCTGAATTTTTGTAGTTGTGCCCATATCTTATACTCTCCAGCTGTAGCGGCTAGTGAAGCAGTTACAGACACTGAAAAAAGATAGTATGTTATAGATGAGGTTTTAAACATCACATACTTGATGTGCAGCACATTTTATACTCTGAAAACATTAGTATTATAAGGAGAGCACTATGGGGGTAATCCATACATTATTTACAATTAAATAACCATTTACTGATAAAAATTCACAAATTAATTGTCATGTGTTATTCTACAGAAAAGCAACCATTAACAGTTTCTTCCCGATATCAGACAACCACTTAGCATTAATTCCTCTAACACATCCTACAGTTTTAATATGAGATACCACTGTCACTGTAATACTTAGGAATGTTAAGATGTAGAATTATTTATTTATTATTACTTTTTTAAATTGAAGAGACAGCATTCTCTTTAAAACACTCCTCAAAAATTATACACCGTATTTATTCCCACTCTCACGGGATACGCAGACTCCTCCAGCCCTAGCAAAGACTCCTGTCACAACAGACCACCACGTTCAGGAAAGGGATGAGAATCCTCCACGGATGCCACCTGAAGAACAAATACACGCAGCTCCCAGCACCTTCCAGCAGAACTAGCCCATCCTCCCGGACGGTCTAGCTCTGCCCCCAGCTCACAAGCCCCCAGCCCTGTCGCAGCGTGCTGGCTGGCACATACTAATCCTGCACATTCCTGCACTCTCAAGTACTGGCAGCAATCTCGTGCTAACAAATACCTAACAGATACACTGCTTGTGAAGTGCCTACAGCTGATAACACCAAAACCAGCATTGCCTCCAGGTAGCTGGTTGAAGTGAAGCTACAAAAGTAACTTCCACAGTATGTGCAAGGATTCTATCACGTTAGATATCTCATTGGGAAAAATAATAAGTCATTTATTCTAGCCACAAACTTCATGGTACTCAAGCTTCAGTACAGCATAAGTCAAATAATTAAGCTCAAATATAATGCAAATTATTATTACACGAAAGTTTATTTTCCAGTCACTACTCCACATTCGGAAGCAACCTACAGTTCTGAGTATCTTTTAAGTATTTTCCATTAGTGCAAAATGTTCGTAAATATTCTCTAAGCTGAAGACTCAAACCATTAGTCTTTTGTGAAGAAACTTTTCCTCATCATTCTTTTATCATGAAGTGAGCATACAGCGCAACATAATAAAGTAGATTACAAATATCGAGAGAAGCTATAATCTCCCTTTACTGACACATTATTTATTCACAGCCAACACAATTTTCATATTGTCCAATGGAAGCATTGAGTTGCCACACAGAAGTGCATGTTTGTATTGATTGCCGGGAAACTGTGGATCCTAAATGTCAACCCGTGAATCATATCTTAGGTGCCTGCAGCAGGAATACATGAGTCAGGCTTCCACGCTAAGACAGAAGGGACAAAGGGGTGACGGGGAGGGAAGAAACCCCCTCAAAAAACCAAAACCCTACACCAAAACCTAGGAAATGTATCTTCTATCATTTTCTTTTCAGATCGCTTATTGGGTCAAAAAGGGAAAAAGGTATTATCAGAGAGTAAGTTATGAAAAAAATACAGCTTCCTCTATAGTCATCGCCTATCTCCCAGATGTAGGCTAACAGTATGGCCCCCTAAAGAGACCCAGCAGTGCCCTCTGGTGATCCAGGTCAAATTTGGCTGTGTTACATGGTAGAAAAATGGACCAGGGCCCCTACAGAAGCTCCAGATAAAGGAGGAGGATTCTGTCACCTCTGTTGGGGAATTCCAAAGAAGCACATCCAATTTGCATATATTTGTACTGTTCTGTGAAATTTCTGCTACAAAATTTACTTTGTTGGAATGAATAAAAATTATATGTGCATTTGGGGATAAAAAGGCACCAATATGCACTGTGTCCAATATAGTTGTTGCAAGTTGTCAGTGCTTTGCTAAGACTGAACATGACAGTGGTAGGGAGAGGAGTTCTAGAGGATGGGACAACAGAAGAGGTGTTTGTCTTCATCTTTGCTTGAGCGATTTTTTTTTTTTTTAAGTTATGTAAGAGATTCGCACAAGAACATGGTAGGCTGATATGATTTAAATCAACTAAGTGCAGCAGACTCGCATTATCTTTTGGCCCTTTGATAAGTCTGGGAGAAACAATGGAAAATGGTAGCACGGGAAATTCTGGCAATGTTGCTGGTCTCAGTGGAAATCCAGTATTCAAAATCCACCCAAAGTATTTAACTGTATGGTAAGATCTACAAGGTTGGATTCCCCCCCAAAATATATTTTTAAGTTATAATTAATTTAGGTTCTTAATACACTGATATCATTACTCACATTTTATATCTTAGTCTCCAACTACAGTTACTCTCGCTGAGTTCCGATCTTTCTTCCATCCATTTTGTTATCTGACCGCTTCCTTCCATTTGCCTTATCTTCTTTTGCAATTCTCATGTTATATTATTCCTAACACACCCAATATCTTTATTCTCATCAGCATCTTTCCTCATTTCTTCAACTGTACCCCCCTCAAATACACTTAATGTTTTCACTTTCGACCCATCAGCATACCCCATACTCTTACAGACATGTTGTCCTGCACCTACCCTTTTGGTTTTGTTTCTCAACTATGTTGAGTTTTCTGAATCTGCAATATAGTTTATTTTTTGAATGTACCATTTACTTTTACAGTGTGATGAATAACTTATTGTAATCTGATTTGAAACTCAATTTTGGTAACGGAAGTTTTATGACAATCATATATAGGTCTCAGACAGCAAATAATTATCATCTATAAGGTTCCTGCTAGGTCTGTATTATTTTTATTTGAAATTTAAATAAAAATAATCAAGAAAGCAGATTTGCTGCCTTGCATACGTTTTGACGCTGCAAGCCAAACCTGCAAATAGCCTTTCAAATATGTTCTTCAGTTGAATAGATTTAACTGGAACATAAATGAAAAGGAACACAAATTCAGAAACAGGGCAAGCGAGCAAAACTTTAAGATGGTATTTTGTTCTTTTTTCAATAAAAGTTATGGTAATAAGACAAGAAACTTCTACATATTTTGAATTCTCACTTCACAGAGATTCACTGGAATGGTGTTGCAGAAGAATTAGTTAACTCAGATCATGTGGATCTCAAGTTTTTTCTCTTAAGGAAAATAAAGCACAGACAAGGAGTGTGTCACTCATCTCCACTTCAACAGCTGTTCTTCAGCTCCATTCTGTGTCAGCTAATTTTTCTCTGTAGTCATTTTACTGCTATCTCCTGTGCAATTGGCTTTTGCATCTGCCCTAAAATGGCACAGGAGAGCAGCAGATTCATTACCACTGAGCGTGACTTTAATTCTTACCTGGCTACACAGCGAGTTCAGAAGTAAACATTTT
The DNA here is from genome assembly GCA_008711295.1 of Anarhynchus alexandrinus. Classification (NCBI taxonomy): domain Eukaryota; kingdom Metazoa; phylum Chordata; class Aves; order Charadriiformes; family Charadriidae; genus Anarhynchus; species Anarhynchus alexandrinus. Next base: position 2,202,832 of record VUYV01000107.1, read on the forward strand.
TTTAACCTAATTTCTTTCCTAAAATACTGTTACCCCTGCTAACCCATATTATATCTTCATTATCAACAGGTAATTAGGGACATGAATAATATGTTGCTGAGCTACTGTTTCATTTTCCATAGTTCAAAAATGTTTCCATTCCTTTTCTGTTCATCACAGTAAAAAGCAGCACACACTGTCAGGCACATGATTTGCTGATCTGTGCCACTTTGCAGCACTGCCTGTTTGGGAGGCAAAGTGCTAAAAATTACAACAGAGAACAAACACTTTCATTGCTAACAGATAATCATGCAGAGCTTGCTGTCCTTACAATAAGGAGACACATTTCTTTTTTCATTTTGTCTCTATATTATTTTGTGTTAGTTTAGTTCCTCTATTGCAAATGAAAGCCTCAATCTTAAAATAAATCTGAAAAGTAAATGAGTTACTGAAAAGATAACTTACTAGTATTTACAAAGGTTTACTGTAGATATAAAAGTTGTTGTAAATGCCTACATATCCCCCATTCCTTCTCCTACAGACAATGAACAAACACTATCGTCTATTTTCCAAAATAAATTCCCACTTCTGAGGCCAGATAATGCCTTTTCATTTGAAAAATGAGTTTTATCAAATTACGCACAGGATGAACGTAAAATATGGGATTCCACAGAGCCGAAGAGAATTAAAGATTTCCTAGATACCAAACAGGGGAAAAAATATTGCTGTCTGCAGCAAAAATTGTTGTTTGGTACCATTTTAATGGTCTCAAAATACAGAAGAAACCAAAAAGGGTACTTTCAGAAAAAAAAAAAGTCATTACTGACTACATTTAATAGATTACAAATTGTTGTCACTCTGTGCTGAACAAATTTAATGTTGCAAATGGTAACGTGTATCAGCGTGCTTAAAACAAACTGGAGTTAAGCAAGCATATAGTGTAAGTATAACACTGACTTCGTACTTGTAAACATCCTTTCCACACAGAGCCCTTTGGGACATTCAAAGAATTTACTGAATGAGCTACTTGGAATAAATAAAGAACACTCGACTTGGCCTGTAAGAACACTCAACTTGGCCTGTAACACTTTAACTGATTTAAAAAAAAAGTTTTAACTGTTCCCCTAGTTGCCTGGAAATGGCCATTTAAAAAACAAAAAAGCTGCTGTGGCAATAGTAAATCTTTATTAATTCCTCATTTTTTGATTTTCCTGCATGGGGCTTGTTAAAAATAATCTTACAATCCAACCAGTTCAGGACTGTAAATTTAGTACTATACAGTGAACCGCACAAAAGTACTGAAAAAAAAGATAAATTACTTTTTTTTTGTTTACTTATTCGCAGAAACCAGTTAATTCTGGCAGCAAAATTAGCTTAAGTGATAGTTACATAATCTAAATGATTATGCACTTCTTCCAGTTTATTACCATGCTTAGCTTTAACAAAAATCACCTTTAACTCAGTTACATGCACCAGTGACATGACTTTGTTCAAAAGTTGTTAGAGATTACCCGTCAAATTTTATTTTTAAAATCTTGAAATGGATTTTAAAAGTTTGCAGCTACACTTATGTAGAATTCATTTACAAAGAAAGTTTAGTGCTTGAATCTCTACTTAGCAGTAACATGATTTTTTAGAAGACTTGTGGGCTACAGGTGCATTTGCAAAATTACCAGTTATAATTACTGTAAAAGTGCATTTCAAGTTATCTGTTTGAGAGCATCAGCACCTACCTTCCCATACTTCATTTTGTTTGAATACCAAGCAAATAAAAGCAAGCTGAAATCTAAGAGCTCAGAGTTTACAAAAAAAAAAAAGATAATTTTTAAAACTGCTTTATACACAAAATGCCTTCCACTGTACGTTCTGACTATATCCATATGGGGGCAGTAATGTTAAAGAAAATAAAACATCCTAGAGCAGTCACCTTAATTAATTTGTTCACAGACAATTTCTTAAAACACAAGGTTCTCAATACAATACTAAAAAAAAAAAAAAAAATAAATTTGAAGACAACTGCTCCTCAGAACTGTTTAAAGGGCTACCACAGAGTAATTGCTCTTTTCGTCATCCAAAGCTTAGATCTACTTTTCGGTGTATTTAATTGTCCCTATGAATAATCTACCAGTATTTTTGCACTGTACTTACTAAATCTAAAGCAGTATCTACAATACAGCACTGTCCTAAGACAGGCAGCAGATGGGGAGGAACTGGTTTGTCCATAGTGTCTGAAGAAATAAGGTGCTGAAACAGCTATTATGGATTGTCACCAGAGTAACACTTCCTGGATTAGGAGAACTTTATCTCAATGTAAATTATTTTATCAGGTCAGCTGCCTTCCCCCTCCATGGAGTAGCTGGAATCTCGGTTGGATAACCTCTGCCTGGACATTCAGAGCAGCAGCTTCTCCCTTGAACTGAAGCTGGTCTGAATCAATCGCCCTGTCAGACTCACAAATGAATGTTCTTTCAACCTTCATCCTGTACCCCTCAGGCACATTTTCCCAAACTAGCTGCAAAAAAACACCATCACATGTATCTCTGAAAAAACACCAGTTCTTCCACAAGCTTTCCACAAAACTAGGTGATTAAATCACCACCAATTATTCAATGGCTTCCTGAATGTACTGGTAATCTACAGGGAAGAAGTCATTTGTTGTTAGGTGAAAGGCTGTAGGAACACAACAACCAGCTCTACAATTTATTAGAAGAGACAGACCAGGAATATGAGCTATGGAAGCATAAATGTTTGCAATGCTTCACAGAAAATCCCCCAACAAAAATTAAAACCAAGAAAGCATGCCAAACATACAGTGATCGCTACCCGAAGCCCTTCACTAAAACTTTACTGTTACAGTCCCCCAAAATAGCCTTCTGACTTTCCTAGCACAACAGTTTTCAACCTTGTGGGGTAAAAGGGCTGGGGGGGTGCGTCTGCGTGAAAACAGGCCCTCTAGGATGCAGTCGTCATACCACTCAGAAGTTTGAAAACCCACTAGTTTACCACAAGTTGCAACCTACTACCACGTCATAAACCAACAAACAAATAAGCAGAAAGCTTCTGTGTTCACGATTCAATGGCAACTACTTAATAACTTATGCAAAAAAAAAATCATTCAAAATTGGAGTTAATCATATCAACAGAACCCCAAACCAGCTGTGCTACTTGGAGATGGAAATTATACCACAAGGTTGTCTTCTAAAATGATACAACGCTTAATTGGCTCTAAATATAATCAACCTACGTGGTATAAGATCTTGAGTCTACTCAGTAAGAATCATATGATTGCCTTACAAAACAAAACATCGTAAAACCTGCATTATTTAAGGTGCAAACAGTATGGCATTTGCATCTAATTTGGAAAAACTGAGTGGAAGCCTCCTTCCCTCCACCTATGTATATACATTTCAGGTTGAAAACAGCCCTTCCCATTACCCATCGATGAAGGTAAACCTATTTCTCCCTTATTCTGCATTTCCCAAGGCCAACTCTCTTGTCTCTTCACCTTGCCATCTCCTCCATCCTCTCCTCCTGCAGCTCATCCAGCCGCTATTCATAAACATCTCCCAACCATTCATTCAATTATTCACAGATTTTTCTTCTCTTTATTTTCACAAAATCATAAAGCAGAGGGAAATAGGAAAGTAAATGGAAATAGGGCTACTTTGAACTGTAAAAAATAAAAATAAAAAAAATTAAAAAAAAAATCAGAGTCCCAGAATGATACTTCAAAGACAATCAAAGTTATTTGTAAATGCTCATTTCATCTTGGGACTCAAAATCCCAAATACCACTGAAGTCCCACTACACTGGGAATATGCAGACACATTCTACAAAGCAATATAGTAGTTGATACAAATCTGGAACAATTTAACCAAACGTTTTGATATCAACAAGATGTGCTTGCTGAGCTCTCAGCCACTTTGAAAAAAAGAAAAATAACTTAGCTCTCTATACAAGAATACAGAAGTCAAAGCATAAAACCTGGATTTGAAGAATTCTAATGAGATCTGCAAAATGACATAAAGCACCACAACTTATTAAATGTAATTCGATCCCCACAGAAAATGAATTCTTATTTGATCATGATAGCTTGTATTTGTTTACTTTTTTTTTTCTTTTTGGCTAAAGAGTTGTCAGAATGTCTGTGACTTCTGTAAAAAAATTAAAAGGAAAATGAGTAGAAAACTTCCTAATTTCTTACTGTACTACACAAATACCTATGGCTGGCAATGTTATCCAATGACTGTGATACACTACCATTTTGAGAGCTAGAAGGAATGAAAATGGGTAACAGAAGACTTTGAACATAATTGTAAATACCATCAAGTCATTTTGAAGATGCAATAGCCTGATGTCACTTCCGAAGGAACTGGTCAAACCCAAAGCTTGACTTGCAGTTTTCAAAGCAGCAGTGATGAGCTCTGCTACCTTCGAGGCAAGAGGGACTGCATTAGGACTAAACAGCACCCTTACTTAGAAGGGAATGACAAGCTTGAAGTAGATTTCCGGGGCAAGGAAAGGAAAGCCTTATTATCTGTGTCTGATCATTAGCTCACGAAACAGACACTTTGCTATATAAAGGGCAGAAAAGGGTCAGAGCCACAGAGCATGTCTAGTGATTATGTTGATAGCTATCATGCCAGCCGACAGCTGGGGGAATTGTGGGGTGCATTACACATGAAGTTGTCTTTATGGCTGCAAAGATATCAGCTTTCTTCATAATTTGGAACTAACAGGGAGTTTCCTCTTAAGGCAGATGGATTTTTTCTGGCCATTTGAGAAGGATCTTGGTTGTTAATGCTAAGAACCTGTACAAAGAGAGAGAATGCTAACAACTGTCTTAATTGCACTTCTGACCAGAATACCCACAGAGATGTAGACCAGCAGAGCTACTGTATCAGATAAAATTCTTTCCCCAGACATTTGTTTGTCCTATTCAATCAGGATTTCTCAGATAAACATTTTGGATTTGGCACTAGTAGATTCTAATTTTGCTCATGAAAAGACGTGCTGAAAGGTTTTGGTTTTGAAAAGCAAACATGAAACATCCCCAGTGCGCAAGTTCATACTGAAAGAACGAAATCTCACTATACATTGGTCACTGTATGTGTATGGGTTTCCTGGTAAAAACTCATGGGCGCTAACTTGTCCACCTAAATCAAGAAGATATTGTTCTTCTTAAGTAGCAGAGCGATGTTGCAAGATGTTCCAAGCATTATTCTGTGACTTTCTGTTAGTAACTGTTGCCTGACTCAAAAGGGAAAAAAAAAAACAACACAGGGGAAGGGAGCAGGGACAGAGGGAGGCAGGAAAAGAAAAAGGAAGGAAA